>JAVDPK010000263.1:249487-261227 GCA_034780415.1 Cichlasoma orientale
CTTCAACCATTCCCCATTCCCCCATTCTTCTATTCATCTATAGGCTCCAGTCGGAGCAACAGGGTAAGCCTTTTTGGTTCTACTGCTCCTTACCACTGAAGCAGTGCATAATAACTCATAGCCAACATTGTGCTGGAACACGGCAGCAATTGCTTTCAAGCTCCCACTTAAAATAGTCCTGGTGACAAGCCTGCTGCTTTAAATAAGCGCCTCAGCCTGTCTGGAGAGGCTCCTTAATCCCAGTGGTGAGAGACACTCCAACAGGAAGACACTGGGGTGAAAAAACACTCCTGCACCAGAGAGACTGGAACAATTTACAGCAGGTAACTGTGGGAAGCAGGATTCACCGGCAGGGCGAGATAGAGGGAGAGGCAAAGAGCATGTGGGGGGTGTCGAGAAGTGGAAAGAAAATTTACATGGATGGGAAATGAGACAGCTTACCTACAAATACCTCAGTGCCTGCACCCACAACCCCTTAAAATACATCCTTTAGGGGCTCCAGAGCGCAAATTCTAATTCTAAAAATGAAGCTGGCAAAAATAAAAAGGGCTGAAGAAAATAGCACAGAGAAATAGAAATTTAAGTTTAGGAGACAGCATCTAGGTCCAAATGCCTACAGTCTTTGCTTTTGATCACTGCTGAGTTTCTGTTTCTGGACACTACTCGTGCTCTCCGGCCTCCGTGTGTGTGCCAGGCCGTGCTGTGAGCCGTGCTCAGTTCCAGCTAGGTGACGTAATCTTGGGCCAGACAGAAGTACAAGGGAGCTATGATGTCACCCAGCACCTCACAGAACCTCTCTTTCATCTCTAGATTACACACGCAAGCTCTCTTCTGAGAGCGGTGTGTCCATTACACAAAGGGTAGATTTTGGCTTGTCTTCCTCACTCACTATTTTTTCTCTTCCTCTCTTTCATTGCTTCCTTGTCCCACGCTCTAATTCTTTTCCACTCCCAGCTTTCGTCCGATTTCTCCCCCACTTTTCTCTGCGACCCGATCACTTCCTCCTCCCTCCTTCCCCTCCTCGCACTGCCACCCTCACTCCCTCTATACCTGAGGCTCTTGTTCTTTTATAGCAAATTGAACCTTTCACTCTGAAAGAAATAATTACTCTCTGGAGAGAAAGGCGACTGCCGTGGAATGCTGATATGACACACAATGTCACCTTGCCACTCAGGAGCTGCCTGCACACCCAGCTCCGAGAGAAGGGGGAGAATGGGAGGGAGAAAAAGAGCGGGTCAGGGTGCGGGAAGGGTGAGGTGGGTTATAGAATAAAAGTAATAGAAAAGTAACAGAAAGAGAAAAGAAAAAGCTTGGGAAAAGGAAAGGAAGAGTGAGCGGAAACTGTGCTTGCATTGGCAAAAGAAAACAGGAGACGGACGGAGTGAAAACACAAAAAGGACAGGCAAGGTAGAGCAGGTAATAAGCTACGGAATGAGGGAGGGAGTGGCCGAAAAAATATAATAGAGATGGAAATGAGAGACCGACAGTGGTATGTGGGACTGCACTGGAAAAGTGAGAGTGGAGGACAAGAGAGGATACATGATAAGAAGGAGATAAGGTTACAGAGCAAAAGTGGGAGAGAGAGTAAGGTGGTCTTTTAGGGTCAGAATAAAAGAGTGGGAGTGAGCAATAAAGAGGGAGATAGACAGGGTGTGTCAGCAAAGCCCTTACTGGGGTCAGACCATGGATGGATCCGTCTTCATCCACTGGCATTTGTGAGCTCGGGAGCAGTAGTAGCGAGAGCTGTGAGCCGGATCACTGCCATTTCCACTTATTACCCATCATGCCTTTCAGCAGAGTGGTCAAGTGGTCATGCTCTGGCCCCTGGGAAGCTAAAGAGCCCTTTGTGGGCTGAAGGGTAGAGGTGAGAGCAGGAGGATGAGAGGAAAGGATAGTGGAAACCATGAGGGTTTTTCGAAGCCATAATACTGTCATAGGCTCAAGCTAAAGCCAGGGATGAATGTTGGAGACTTGGGCCTTACTGCTCAATTCAGATTTATTGCTTGTTTCTATTTATTTATTTATTGTTTGTCTGGCCACGCTATATGTGGTCACACTCAACAACTGAAGCACATGCGCACAAAAGCATCACATGCATTCTGCTGTTGTGCAGAAGTAAATATTGAAGCCACCGATGTCGGCGTTTAGAGATTCATTAATTACCGTTTCATGCTGATGCGCAGTAGAGGCCAGCAAGTTTGTAAGCAGACGACAAAGAGTACAAGGATAAACAGAGACAGCTTCTTAATAATCGCTTTTTGGGGAGAAATGGCTGTTACTTCTTTATGGAGGTGTGCACAGATGTGGGTTTTAATTTCAGGATGCGAAGAGCTACTTTTAACTACATCTATCAGTATCTCCCCACAAGACGCCTGTGGCAAGACACTCAGGTTTGGGCAACCCATCTCCCTGAGAATGAACCCAGAAAAAAGGAGCTTGAATTGTTTTGGCTGTCAACAGCAGAGGTTTATCTAGAGTGATGTAGAAGTCACATGAATATTAATTTGACTGTTTACACAGACCTGTACTTAATTTATTTTATTTTATTTTAATTTATAAGAAATTTTCCTCTATTTATTCAGTTCAGTCTAAACCCACACTGTTTTTCTCTTTGCTGGTTTATTTATTGAATTTATTACATTTACAGTTTAATTCATCCCTCCTTCACCACGCGCCTGCATTTAAGGCCTGCTATTGAAACAAACTTGCTGGTACATAGTTGTAGAAATGAATTTATTCATGCATTGTCAATAAAATCCACATTTCTGATAGCTTTCTCCTTTTGCTTTCTTTGGCTTCAGTTTTTGTCTGGGCCTTGTTTATTGATCATGTGGGCCAGATTCATAAAAATGTGTATGCACAAAGGCCGAAATGTGTATACTCATTCTTTACATCAGATCTATAAAGCTGGGTGTACACAGGGGCCTGATATCTACTGCAATTTCAACTCATTGATATAGGCACTCCCTAATTCATCATTTGCATATAAAATCTGCGTCTGCACAACAAGTTATTAGACATGGCAATTAAGACAACATCAAACAAGAAGCGAAACATGCAACTGAGACAATAACTGTGGAGGTGGAGAAAAAAGGTTTTGGTGGTCTGGAATTCAGGAATCATGAACAGAAGAAAAATTAGTGAAGGAAACTGCAAGTTCAAAGGACCCTGGCAGAGGTTTAAAAAAAAAAAAAGAAAAAAAAAGAAGAAGAAAAAAAATGTTCAAACTACAAACGAAAGGCAAAAAAGCTCATCAGTTCACACAAGGAAAGCAGACCATTATGCATGACTGCAGCTATTTATAGCAGCCACAAAAGTTAGTGCACACTAAATTGTATATGTGTGCAAAATGAAAACAAAATCAAAAAATACTGTCGGCCGCCACTGCTACCCCTCAGTTTCCTGGCAGTAGAATTTTGTGGCACAGATCCCCTGGAAGAACACATAATTACCAGGTCTTCATAGATCTTAATGGTGTGCATATGAGCCTTAGTGACTTTAGTCACCATACCAATGCAAAGGCAAATGGCTCAGTAAGAACCATGAATAAGAAATGCTAAAATCATAATAAATATAAACCACTCAGAACACTGTAACTTTCTGTGATTCAGTCATCTGAGATTTTGAGCAGATACATCGATGGTATCATTTGAACATCCTAGGTGATATTGTTCTCGTGTTATCGCGTTCACAAAGTTGAAAGTTGGTGACAACAATACCCCATCATCCTTTTTAGGCTAATGGGTAAAAAGTGAAGCGATTAGAGATTTCAAATATTACAATTTCACAGAAATTATTATTAATTAGTTGCAGTCTACTAATTACACACATAAAATTTACCATACGCGTAAGCTATACTGCTCTGCCCCTGAAAACAGTTGTATATCTACTGTGGGTCTGTAGGGAGCTTTAAGTCTGAGGAAAAAAATCCTGACGACTAAAACTAAACTGCATTTCTACCATTTTTCAAATAAACCAGATTAAAACTTGAAAAATGAAATGTTTGAACCAATATTCTCTTGAATATACTGCATATTAAGCCAAAAACTAAATGAAAACCAGGTGCTACAATAAAACTGGTTCCTATCGTGATACATATTTTATTTTTAAATGACAGAGCACTCTAAAATCACATTCTCCACACTAGACGCAGAAGTTGTATGTGGATATAGTGGTACTGCAGTTTTGTTCGTATGGCTGATGATGAAAGGGGAAATTTACCTGGTGCTGCAGGTTTGTTACATGCGAATTTGTTTTAGATGAAAGAGGGAAAGAATTTTGTCGAGCACCGTGCAAAAGAATTTATTATGCAGCTTCAAAACAAATGCAATCACATAGACACAGTCATAAACAATTACTTTCATTGATAAGAAGAACAAGAAATTCTGCAACAGATGGGATTACATAAGAAGCAAACAAGAGAGTGACAGCTGAAATCCACAGAAGAACTGGGGCAAGTTACGCTAGAACATTTATGTGATTTAAGTTTCATTTAGTTTGCATGAAGTTAATTTCTAAATACAAGTTGTGAATTGTTTTTCCACCTGTATCTTTTGTGCTGCATATGCATACTGTATTCGCCTTCCACCACGTGAAACGAAAGCTATCTTAATATCTGCTCAGGTGCCTTCTCAATAATAGGCAAATATTACTCAAGGTCACAACTCATTTGTCAGGCTGTGAGTTAAAGAAATGGCTCACTGCACTAAGGCTAACATTCACTTTTATTCTGCTGATAAAATCCACATCAGCTTTACAAGCACACGCAGTTAAAAATGGAGAATAACAGGCACCGGTAAGACAGAGGTATGTGGTGAGGGGAGTGGTGGACGGCACAGCATGGAAGAAAATAATTTGCAGTGAACAGAGAGAGGAAGATAAACAGGAGTTACACCTGGACCAAATTGGAAAAAATCCATCAGCTTATTGCCTAGTTATGTTATAACAGAATGCCAAAGGTGGCATGAAGGAGTGGCTCTGAGGATAAATCATGTTCCCTCTGCTTCTATGACAGCTTTAGTCATAGTGATGTCCACAAAGGGCTGTGGTGATCAAACAGGAGCTGTGATGACTTCATCCAAATGTCACACACACAGTACGACAAACACCCGTGTCTCTCTGGGCAGGCATTATTTGATCTTGGGAGACAGGCTCATGACAGGCTGTAACATGACAACTAGTCTCATGTCCAGGACAGTGAATGACAAGATGCAGTTTGCAAACTCTATCTATAATAAATATAACACAGAATAGTAACAGATACGGAGGACACTGCTACCATGTCATGCCTTGCAGCTATATTATTAATCACAGGGGTTTGCAGTTTACTGTCATACAACTGTAAACTATTACTGTGCTCTGCAACTGTGTGCTTGCAGCCCCACAACCCCTGGTCTTAGGTTATTAAATCCTATAGCCCCCAGCATGCATCTCCAGCTAAGATGCTTCCAACCCTGGCCAAAGACTTTTATCTTCTTCCCCAGCACAGGCATGGCACCTCTGTGATGCTTTCAATTTTCTGCTCTGTGCTTCTGTGTTTTATGAGCCTGTGCAAAGGTTCCAGACTGACTGGCTGGGCTGACCTGGACTCCCTGCCCGTTGGTGCATTTGTTGTGGTTAGGGTGACATCAAGGCCACTGGCCAACCAGGGACAGGGTCCCGTGGCATCTTCAGCCAACCACAAAACACCCTGACCCCCCCATTCGCTAATACACAGGAAGGCACGCTCACACATGCTGGCAGCACATGCAGCGCTCTTGCATACAAAGACTAATCATAACACACAGTACCAGGCTGAGGTGACTGTTGCTTTTGTCCAAGATATTACTGCTCTTTATGAGATCCATCCTTTGCTCTGTACAAAAACTAGATTTTCACTGGCACAATCACAGAGTCTTAGCTGGTCTTTATTTTTGTTCCAGTTCCTACAAAAATGGGTTATGCAAATCTGAAAGGGAAATGAAATTCACTTCTAAATCAGGCTCAAAACTTGTAATTACCTGTACAGACAGATGGATGGAATACGTAAACCATGGCTACCGTACACTCAGAAAATGTAGGCTCAAGGAGTAGCCTGGGTCTACTTTATTCTAAACATCTAATGTTAAGGGACAGATAAAACATCTTTTATAGATTTTTATATTTAACCTTAGACGGCTATTTATAACTAAATGGCTATTTTTTGCATTGGTGACTTATAATCTGGGTATTATTTAGTTGCATATTTCTCATGGCAACTAAAGAGACTCCATTCTTTACAATACTGTAAAGAATATAATGTACAGTATATACAATTTATGCCATTGTAAAATTCTAAACAACAGCTGCAAATTCATAGACTATGTTTCCAAATTAACTATATCATTAAAATGCTGTTTGGATTGAAAATGTAAATGAGGACAGGGTAGAGCAAATAAACGAGTCTTTCCTCATGTGTACATCCGTCATCTGAAACTCACAAACCACTCCTACAAACACACATTTCCCCTAGCTGCAGCCTTGGTTGATGCTTCTTGGCACCCTATAGATACTATTCAAATGATTTTAGGTGCAAATACAAGGTGGGAATGTATCTTAGACAAGAGGTTTTAAAACCTTCAAAAGTAAATAATTGGGGTTTTGTGTCCTGGTCAGGAAAAGCAGCTGTCTTCCAGGACCTCAAAATGCCTCCCTCCTTGGTGTTCGATTTGGTTCTGCTCCTTGTCATGCATTTGTACCTGGTCAGAGGAGGCAGGGCTTAGGGCCCTGTCAAATCCCTCTCAATTCCAGGGTTTCTCACACTATTAAATATAAATCCCATGTGGTGTGTGAGACAAGGATGGAAGAACTTAGCTCTCCTGAAGAGGTTTGAATAGTGAGCAGAGGGTTTTCCTGTGCAGGGGAACATGGTGTGATGCATTACATTTCGCTACCCAGCACCCATAGCCCACCGCTTAGCTGATCTTTGAAAGATATTGCTTATAAAAGAGATGACTCCAGGCGACGGCCAAGTTCTGTAGTTTTATTACACCTTGGGGCTACAGCGGCCTGTCTTTGGAGAGATAAGGTTGTACCCTTTTCATTTTGTATCCTCCGGCCGATATTTTAAGCTGGCTTGTTAAGGGCAGGCGAGCTGAGCGCTGGAACAGAGTTTGATGCATGGCTTTACAACAGGAGCCGGGCCCATAACGCTCAAAGGCCGATCATTACTGACCTTAATAGCCCAGTCTGCATCTGGGCTTGATTGATCGTGCCTAGCAGGTTGTGAAATGCACCATCTGGAAGGAAGGAAGGTGAGATGGGCAAGCAGAGACGAGGGAGAAGGCAGGCAACACCAGCCGAGCACGGAAGAAGGGAGGAGGTGAAGGGGAGAAAAAAAAAAAACACAAACCCAGACGATCTTGTACAGAAATTGATGGCCATAGTGGGATGCTGTAGAAGCTTAACTGCACTAAGAGGCCCACCAAGCACCATAAACACTGTCCCTGACATAAACAACAACGCTTAGCCAGACTAGGTGTATACAATATTCATCTGAGGAGCTGCTGCTTGGTAACTCTTGTTTACTTGCTCTGTGTGCTTGGATAAAATCAGCACTGCTTAGGTAAGACAGCAGGATGGTACAGTAAGTGCAATATGAGTTATGTGAATAAGTGGGATTTTTGAATGCATTTGTGTGTATATCCATGAAGGGTGTATAAGAAACAGACGTTGGTTAGGTCCACAGAGCATCCTACAACAGTGCTTTATAGCATAAAGTCTGCATAATGCATGATCCTCAACTACTACAATGGTGCAGATTATCATACAGCTCTCTATATTCTGCTGTGCAGCTGAAGCCAAAACATCATTAGGTCACTACTTTTTGTCAGCCCACTATGTAACAACAGTCTGCTTTTGAACAGCACAAGATTAACAGCACCATATCACTCAGAAGTGTATTTTATTCCATTTTAAATCAGAAACCGCCTAGTAAGCAGTACCTGATGTACGCCATACAAAGTTCATGCATAGTAACTGTACTTTAACTATTCATGCACAACAAAATCTCTCTGTTATAAATATTTAAGTTGCCAGAACAACGTCGAGAAGCCCTTTCGTGTTAGCTGAAGCTACCGAGAGCCCCTCAAGCGTGCGCTCTCTATTACCACGCTCTCCTCTTCGTCAGTAACGGGAGCTACAATAAGGTGAAGTTATGTGTATCTGGCACAGAAAAAGAACTCTGACAGACTCCTTTTTGCACTTCATTAGACCAATTATTTGGCTTGCTGAGTCATTTGACCCAGCCCAGCCATGTGAGTTATGATAAATGCAGACCGGGTTACACAGCACTGTGATTTTTAATATCACTACGTATTTCTGCATTTGGCAGAGATACCAGTACTTAGAATAGCACGTAACACACCATAATTTGGCTGTATAAAGCTGTTTAACAGGAAATTAATGCATGCTGTAATAAGCACCACCAAATGTCTTTGGGGCCAACTTTACATGAGGGAAGATGAAACATCTGGTATTAGGGAAAAGAACAGGGGAAATAAAAGAGGCAGGTAGGATTTTTATGGTGCTTATGATACCTGTATACCTTATTTTGTTCCTTCTATGCTTGCATGTGTGAGAGAGAGAGATCAAGGCAGACGCGCGCACTGTAAGTTGTGCAAAGGATACGGAGGGAGATTTTGTGTGAGTGCGCTTGTGTGTGCTTGAATGCGTATGTGTGTGAGAAAGGGGAAAAGGATGACAGAGGGCCAGGTGGAACGGAGACTTCTGTCGCTGACTCAACACCTTTCTCATTTTATTACCAAATCATCCATGACAAACAGCTCTGGCGTTTGGCAAAGGTGAGGCAGGCAGGATAAGAGCTGGGATGAGAGCAGAGGAGGTCACCTCAATACCGCAAACATTGCATTGGTAATGTAACATGTCTGTGTCACTTCAAATGCCACCTTTACATGATGCAGCCATCCATGTGTCATTTTTAGATATGGGGGGGTGACAGTGATGGCCCTTACTTCATATAAACTCCCACCATCAAGACACAAAAGGCTGGCAACTGAGAAATCTTATCACCTGAGTGACTACCAAAAGAAAAAGCGTGGTGACAACACAATCAATAGAGCCTATAAAATATGAAGCAAGCGTTCTTTGTAAACATTCAAAAACAAGCCAACCGTAATAATGAAAAACTACTTTGACGCACGCAGAAAAAGCAGCAGCTTTTATTTAACGATGATAACAACATATCTGTTACTGTTTACAAACACCTCTTCCGACAACATATTAAACCGTGGAAATCATATTTAGCCTCTTCTTCAGTTATAGCTGCTTGTAAATTTCTGCTCTTGAAATAACAACTAGATTGCTGCTGACCCTTAGTTGGGGCTGTGTTAGACTGAGCAGATGCTGTGCGGACAGCTTAGTGCTGGGGAGTACGGTTCGAAGGCAGGTCTGCCATTCTTTGATGTCAAAGCCTTTTGTGGCTACGTGAGAGGGAGCAGATTAGCCTGATTGACGGCTATAAGATGCTAAGGATGGAGCTTGAAGCCAGGGCATTGGAGTGGAATGGAGTTCATTCATGAGTTACGAGTCTGTTTCAGTGATGTAGTAAAAGATGAATAAATCCTCCCAACAGCCTGTGAAAAAAAAAATACAACAGTGGGCTTGTGATGGAACCTCACAAAAGACAACAGGCAGAAGACTGAGACACCGGTGCCTGATAAACATACAGTATGCCAAGAAATCTAACCACAAATCAGCACCAGATATAGTAAACAACAAAAAAAATACACATCAAACTGCTATGCCACTTCAGACAGCTTTTTTTCCCCCACAGCAATGAAAACAGGCAAAGAGTAGCCCTGACGACTGCCACTTTCTACTTTGTCAAGTTTATGTTTCAAGGAGATAGTCCCTACTTAAGAGGCCAAGGGAGCTTGTGTAAAGTCCTGGACAAACAAGGAGCAGGCTGATATAAATACCAACACAGCTATGAGCTCCTCTCTGCCTCGCAAGGACTCAGACCTGCAAGGACAAATGACCGTCCCTGATGCTGTCCCTGAGTCCCCGTGCTAAAAGAGGCCAGGTTAAGGTTGAGAGGACCTCAGCCCACCAGCTACCAACGAGCAGCATTTACAAAGTCAAACTTCTCCTCTCGTGAGAAACCTCACCAAGGATGTGTTTCTAGCCTGAGATAACCCACTTTACAAAGTACTATCATACAGGTTTTATAACATGTATGTTTTTTTTAGGCCGAAAACATGACATGTGAAATGGTTTAAAAAAGGGCGCGCGTGGGGCACATATCTGGAATTAATTAAAACAAATTCGTTTTCAAGTGGCAGTAAAGGATGTTTCTCTACTTGCTGCTTGTTTTCAAACTTAGTGATGCAGAAGCTCCCAACAGAGACCAAGTGTTAGGGATTAACATGTCATCACAGAAGGGGGAACACAGACATTTTGACAGTTACACTCGTGAGCCGAAGCTTCATCTAACACCTGCCTCACACCTCCTGTCCAGAAGCGCACCTGTTCTGACACAGTATGAGGCTCAAAGCCATTCCTGGAGCAATGTTTACACCTGTTCAAGCTTCAGAGCAGCACACCGTGATGGGGAGAAATATGAGGGTCGAGGATAAGGAAAATCAGAGTACGAGGAAGATGCAAAAAAACCCAAAAAAAAAAACCAAGCAATTAATAGAAATTTCCTGTGGAGAAACTGGGGCGGAGTAATGGCAATGCCTGAGCATGCTCAGCAGCGCTGTGGTGTCGAGGTAACATTGATGCATGGTGTGACCTTACTTGTAATGCCAGCCTTAATCTACGCAAGTGGAATAAATGAAGTGGGGCCGCTGCGGACGTGTCACCCAGACTTATAAAGACAAATCCACCGCCGCTCTGAGCTGTGTACATGTATTCATAAAAGTCAGGGAGACGTCTCGACAGAGTGGAGTGCCCAGTATTGCCGGCTGGCTGGCAACGAACACCCAGCTCATGTTGTCACGGCTGCGTGGAGCTGTCTATCATTACGTGCAGCACACAGGGAGGGCAGGGGGAGATGTGAAGGTGAAAAATAGACGACAACAGTCTGTTAAAGAAAATTGAGGAAGAAAATAAAAGGCTAAATATGATGAAGTATTTTGTTTGCATTGGGCTAGCGCAACACTTGTGCCAAATAGCAGCTGACAACATCTAAAAGACAGTTTTAATGGTTTTATTATACACTTTTTTTTTTTTAAAATCAAACACACAATTTGAAACTGTTCAAAGACTATGTTTTTTTTGCAGGATGGTCAAGGGTTGACAAAATGTCTGTTTATGTCCTTTACATAAAAAGTATCAATAAGGAGGCCGTATCTAACGATGATTTGCGATGACAATACCTGAGCCCGACACTCATTTGAGATCAACTGCTTTATTGCAAATCTCTGTGCGCTGACACTAACGCAACTTGTCATAGCCACTCGTTACAGTTTAACGATGGATGTCCTTGCAAACAGTCTTTTCAGCTGGATAGCTGACTGGATGTCAGGTTAGCAGTCAATTCATACTCGGCTGACTTTATTGGCGTGTAGTTCAAGTAAAGCGCCACCATTGATCACCCTGCATTTAGTCGGTTTGCTGCGGAGCAGTGGGATTGACAACAGGCCTACCTTGATAGATGCTGCACTGACAGCGGACATATGGATGCTGAGCGCTGGCACATGTGAGAGGCACTGGGATAGAGGTGTGTCTCGCATCTCAACAATCTCATGTCCACCCTGGG
>JAVDPK010000263.1:271835-304807 GCA_034780415.1 Cichlasoma orientale
AAGAAAGAAAGAAAGAAAGAAAGAAAGAAAGAAAGAAAGAAAGAAAGAAAGAAAGAAAGAAAGAAAGAAAGAAAAGTGAATTGAACGCAAAAGAGGTGAAAGAGTGAAAACTGGGGTTGTTCTCAGAAAGGTCAGGCTGATTGTCTCTGCCCAAATATGCTGGCCTTTTCAAAATTAACTTGGCAAAGGCGATATTTTCCACAAAGCCGGCATCATGAATCAAAGAAGCGTCTATAGTTCATCCCTGAAAGCAAAGCAACTTGCCTCCCTGTGAGCTCCACTCTCTGCACTGATACTCCACCCTCCCGCAAAGAGCTGACATCTTCAGTAATTATGTAATTAACACTATGGCAGGCCCGATTTCAGAAAAAAGTACGTTATAATTGCATCCAGTCATTCATTAGTGAGGCCAAACATTTGATACACTGTGCGCAGGTGCGGCAGGGGGCCAAAGGCTCCTTCTTTTTTTTGGATCGCTATTGCAGTGTCAATGACTCGATTGGTTTCTGCTTGATATCGCTGACAGGACAGGTTTTTGTAATTTACCAATAATTACCCTCACTCCCTGATACAATAAAAAAAGTCACTGGTCTCGGCTAAGATAAACCAATTGGGTGTGCTCCCTCTGCTCCCTGTCTCACGGTCTGCTTGTCTGGTGTGAATAATGCCTACCAGGCAGTGTTCAACTAAAACAAATATAACAAATCAAGAAAAAAACAAAAGCAGATGTCACAAAATTTGTGTCTTCCTGGAGCACTTGTAAGATTGTATTAAACCATACTAAAGCAGTAATTAACTGAGTGATAAAAGCATGTTAGGAAAACTGGCAAAACACGTACTGTTCAACATGATGTATTACAATAGTCAAAGCAGCAGTATGTCTCTGTTAACTGTGTTTATTGGATTTTTTAAGAAAAAGTGGGAGCCAGCAACACACCAACAGGCCATAAAGTAGCAGCTTCTGACTGCAGCAAATGCATTGTTAGGTTTAGAGTTTAATAGGTAAAACTGCCAAAATGAGGGAAATTTCTACAAGGCTTGGACCAAAGCAAATCACAAGGGTGCAACATAATTCAAAGGGAATTTGTCCTGGTCTGAATCCTGTAATGGAATACTTTCCCTGTGATTAGTGGGTGGATATTATCAAACTATTACGATGTTACAGCCTGGTTAGGCAGACAGACAATTTGGTCCCAGTAACACCAAATCTGTCCCTGTCCCTGTGATGATTTCTTCAATTAAGCCTTCCTGGCAGAGGAGGCCAAATGCTTAACTAGGCAGAATTGGAGCTGCCACTAGCTAGAGGTAGCAATGGGCTCCACTTCAACAGCTCATTCATCAGCCCCAGCGCTACCACTGGGCCACCTGTTCTGACACTATGCAGGGATGGAGTCATTTGCATTCTGCTCCGACAGTCCTCCTTCCCTCTGCTCACTTTCTCCCCTTTTCTCTGCCTATACAACTTTTAAAGTTCCTCAGTGGCAGCTCTGGTAGATAATTGAATACCAGGGTTTGATTTAGTTTGAAATCAATTTGGGAAGGGGCTTTTCATTCATTATGCTCCTTGGCTTAGGTAGTACGTCTAAAATCCCTCAAACTTTGGCATGGGCTCGAACATCGTCAATTCAAAGTGAAATTACGCAGCCCTGAGTTGGATTGACAGGCAGGTAGGACATGATAGGATAGGGATAGTCTGTTGTCTCAGGAATGGACAGACTCTCCTCTCCACCCCTCTCCTGGGGAGTCTTTCTCCTCTGTGCTCTTTGTCACCACCAGGTGCTGCTGTGAAATAAGGAGAGAGGCGTCGACGTGAGGCAGCCATGCACATAGCTTAACATTTTAGCCAGCTCCCTGCAGACACATATGCCAAGTGTGTGGGTGGATGTGTGTATGCATTTACGTGTAACATTTTGCGTCTATGAGCATACATGCGTGCCTGTCTACACTTCTGGTTTAGATATAAGAGATTATGTCTTCTCATTTATAGTTTACATATTTATATAATTTTCTTGCACACAAAGTGTCCTCTGTCTCTTTGATTGTGTTGCTGACAGTACACATTATACAGTTATTACACAATTAAACGCATTTTGTTCTTTAGGCTCACTGCTTCAGTTAGAAAATAACATGAAGATTATATCTCAGATTTAATTTGAGTAAGTTGGGCCAATATAGAAAATATAGAAAGAAATGTATGGGATATATAGCCCTTTTAGTACATTTAAGGTTACAAAAATTGTTTGGACAGAAACACGTGAAATCAAACAAAATCCCAAGTCTTAATATTTTGTGGAATACACTTGAAGCAGATGCTTTCTCTCTTCCTCGGTGATGCACTCCCAGGTCTTCACTGCAGCCACTTTCAGCTTGATTTTCAGCTTCAGCAAGTGAAACACAGCTCAGCTAGATTTGCCAGTCAAAGATAAATCAACTTTTCACCCCTAAAAGCTCTCCGGTTGCTCTGGCTGTATGTTTTGGATCATTGACCTACTGAATGATAAAATGCCAACCAATGACTCTGATGCATTTGACTGAATCTGAACACACAGAATATAAACATCTGCATTTATCCTCTGCCAGCAGTGAAATCGTCAATAAATGCCAGTGCGCCGATTTCATTGGCAGCCATGCCCAAGTCATAACAGAACCTCCACCATGTTTAACAGATGAGGCAGTATGCTTTGGGTCATGAGCTTGTACTTTTTTCCTGCACACTTTCTTGAGGCTGGAGGTTGCTTTTTCTTTCATCAGTCCTTAGAAATTTGTTCCAGAACTTCTTTGAACCTCAACCTGACCTTCGTGTTTTTGAATCTTAACCAAGGTTTAATAAATCCTCTGAGATTATGATGTTATCTTGATTGTCAGAAACGAAGCATGGCAATGTGCATCAGTCTGCAGGCATATCATTCAAATAATTCTATATAAAACAGTCTCCCAGCTTCTGTGCAACTGCCTTTACAGTGTACTCAAGTGTGGATTTTGGCACACCAACTGCGCTTGACATCACTTCATATAGATTATTGCTTTATTCAGCTTTATTATTCTCACTACAATGTGCAACTCTTTGCTCTTCATATTGACTGACCTCCAACAGTGTCAATGGAATCGCTCAACTACTCCAGTTTCAGTTTATTCTGACCTCTTTTGCGCAAAAACATTATAGAGCACACCAAAAGCATTTAGTCATGTATCCAATTACTTTTGAACCCGATTTAATCACATTGCTTTAAAAGTTCTACACAGTTCGTTCTATATTGAGGTAAATATACCTAAAGAAAAGCTGAGTCTTGGCACTTAAATGTAGCATCAATTATTCTCTTTCCGTCAGAAGTTGTTGAAGCACAAAACAATTGTGAAATTGTTCAAATACATACAGACTGGAGTGCACATCTGTGTAAAAGTGTCCACCTGACAACTAGGCCGACACATTGACCGCAATCAGTTATAAATCAATATGATGCATTCTACAATATGTTCGACTACATAATGAAGCATTATATTCCCTGTATTTGAAAACAACTTGGTGCAATTGTGAAGAAATATGGAAATGTTTCAGCAGAGCGCATTCACTGAGCACTTTGTGGGGTATTAGAGGACTCTAACACAGACCGGAGAGTTGAATAGCAGTTTTCGATAAAGAAAATGGATAACATTGTCGAGTGCACAACTGCAAGAGTGCCTTAACTGAGAGAGATGAATAAATGGACACTTGACATCACAGCCATGGACATCAGTAGCAGATATCACAGGATGTTTTCTCCACTTTAAAAGCAATTTCTTCCTTTGGAGCCAACTTGTCTGACTTGGGGCTGTGTTAAATTGTTAAACCCCCCCCCAGATATGGTAATCTGACCTTGGGAGAGTGTGTTTGCTGGGTGTCAGACCCTCTAATTCATCAGAGACAGGCCATTAGCTAGCTATCCAGCCACACAAACACACAATGGAACAGGAAGGAAAGTTCTCAGGGAAACAGCAGCAGCCCCGTTCTTGAGATATCATTAGTTACTGCCTTTCAAAACTGCTGAATTGGGACACTTACCTGACTTGCCCCATTTTTTGCACCATAAGAGCCAAGATGTTGATGAATGGATGTATGAAACTGTCACTACCAGGAAATAGAGAAAATAGGGTTAAGGACATATCCTAGCCAAAGACTTTAACATGAGGGACTAATGCAGAAACACAGATGACAGCAATACTTACTCATTTTGGTAAAAGAATTGCACACTAATTTAATATTACAGGCTGCAGCATCTAAGCGCAGGTACATTTTGAGTCCCTCTTTGAAGGATTAGTGATTGAAGGACAGGATATGTAAATTAAGTATTTTCAAACAATTTCAAAGATGGCGAAGGGTTGCCTCATGAGGTCAGTGGTTGTGAACAGCCTCATACATCTAGATGCCAAGGGAGATGGAATAGTAATTACTCCTGTGCATCTGTGTGCAGAGACACAGCCTCTGTCTTGTAAGCGGCAATGATTGACAGCCTCAATAAGAGACTTGCACCGAGCCCCGTGCCCTCCGCCTACATGCCCCTGTGACAACTGGTCAAACCCATCGTCTAGTGCCCCCAAGGCGGTGCACGGGTGACACCCCCCTCTGATAATCCTGCCCATCACATCCATCATGCCACCCTGCTCACCCCATGAGAGGGCACAACTGAGGGAATCTAATCAGGCAGTCTAATTGGGGAGCAGGGCTAGCCAATACCAGGCCTAGGAGGCTGGCTCTGCCTGGGCAGGCTCAGGGGACGTCAATAACACTCAGCGGGTGTCGATTCATCAAACCTCCTTAATGTCATTAGCTCTGAGAGGCTCGCTTAACCCCCACCCCTCCACCCCTGGATCTTATACTCAAACTTTCTCTCTCACTTTCTGTTGCCTCTTCTCTTCCTTGTGTCTATAAATCTATCTATCTCCCACTCACATTACTGTCTTCCTCACCAATCTTTCAATAGGTAATTATATGTTTGCCATGGATAGCAACTTCAGCCTTGGCCAAGAAAATGTTATATCTGCATCTCTGTGTTTGGGAAATTAGCACGTGCACACTCACTGCCTGCTTTTTAGACTAAATTCCACAACTTTTTTCAGTCCTCCTCCTGTCCCCCTCTGCCCCAATATGTTGTTCCTCTTGCTCTCCAACAACATGTGGCGCATATTCCAGCTGTTTATTAAACAATGCCAGAGCTTCCTAGGAGCAGGTGATGCAGTCAATTACTCCACAATTACCTGGGTAATTATGCAAAGGAGGAGAGAGAAGAGCAGAAGCACGGGGATGAAGAGGACCTTGGCAGAGGTGGATAGGCTGTGTTGGCAGTGTTTGGGACCCAGAATGGCAAGTGATTGAGACCTTGAAGTGACAGTGCCAGTGAGAGTGCAGCTATAAAGGACGATGTGCCCCCTCACCTGCCAAAAACATACACTCACACGTACATAAACAACCACAGACAGAGTTTGAAACACTCAGCTTCTGCCCTACTACTCTGACACCCAGATGCCATTGTGTACGTGGCTTTTCTGAGTGCTGTTTTTGTTTTGGACAATAAGTATACAGTGTTTCTGTGCTTTTCACTCCACTGTTTCCTCTACTCCCATGACAATTAGATGTCTTATACCTGAGAGGCAACAAAGAAAGGAGGCCAGGAGATGGGTAAAGGCAGGAGAACAATGTCGAGGATGTTAAGGATTGAGGGGGGAAAAAAGGGAAAGGAGAGCAAAGGTGGAATAAGAACGGACAAGGAAATCTATGGAGAGTTGCATGTAGTCCACATACTAGTCTTAATGCTAAAACTGAATAAATAACTGAGGCTGCTTGCTTCCTTGTTTTTGCTTTGAGCCTGCTTTTCAGTGTATATAAAGAACAGTCATATTTGGCAACATGCACATTTCCTTTTTCTCAGACTCTACTCACTACCGCTAACAACCACTGCTGCTCTGCAATCATCCATGTGGGCTATTTTACACATTGACACCACAGCTCATGTCAAGCAGGCCTGACAAGCATGTCTTGGGGTAAATTGAACCATACAGTGGCTATTCTGAAACAAAAAAGAGTCAGATGGAAGAAGAGCGCTTGGCATATTTCCTGTCATGGGAGCTTTATGCACTTGGATTGAAGATATTTTCACTGGCAGGGTGAATACTAAATTGCTTAGTGTCAGCTCATCACTTAAGGAGGATTGTTGGTGGGTATAATACTTCCCTGCACATGGCTTCTCCAAATAGTCTCAAGCCAGCCAACCCCACTTAACTCTCTCCAAGCGTGCTGACGTGATGCTATGGCCGGAGTCCTGTCTGTGGACACTAAGCTTTCAGTTATGGCTCCCCAAACTCATCACTTTGGCTCAGATTTTTCTCTGTGTTGCAGATTAATTTATAAATCCCACATCAAGGGGGAGGTTGACTGACCAGCCAAAGTAGACATGACCACATTTTACAAAGGGACAGCTGAAGAAAAAGTGGCAGAAAACTGTTAGTTTTACAGCAAACGAGAGAGTGACTGAACGAGTGAGTATTCTGTACACCCCCTTTTCCCGAAAAATGCTTTAAAAAATCAAACTAACACATTTGTCCTTGGCTACGTTATGTGGGTTTTTTTTGTCCACCTGTCTGTCTGTGTCTGAAAGGGCAGAATTAGATAGTCACATGACCATTCTGTGTTAGTGAAGATGGGCATAGGGGAATTGCCTCACAGCTCCGTATCTTAAATCTGTGGGATTAAGCTCCATTAAACACGGAGCGCCGCCAAAGCTTTATCTCTGGATTTCACTCTGAGACAGAGCAGAGAGTACGAGGAGGAGGGAGTCGGGAGGGAAAAATAGCGATGAAACGTCCTTCACCTTTATCGACCAAATTATATAAAAAAGGAGGGATGAGAAAAATTGCTTGCCTGTTCCACATCACAATGGTGGCGAATAGAACTTGGCCATCTTACACTCATGTGCGTAGCATGCTTAAACATCCAGACAGCCACTCCAGCACTGGCCACTTCCCCTTGGCACAGACACATACATTAAAAAAAAAAGGCATTTCCCCAAGCTATACTGGCATTTAATGAGAAATGACCACTGCTGACTCTTACCCACTTAGTCCTCCTGTACTAAGTCAAAAAAAAAAAAAAACCCACTTACCTGCTCTTCAGATGATAAAACTTAACCATTAAAATGCTGATCATAATAATTTGAATAGTCAAGATGTAATACTTCTTCGTCTTCCTACATTTCCGTGCAAATGTTGTTCATGAATGGTTTTTATGGGACTTTATTTGAATCATCAATGAGCTATACTTAGACATTAGGACACCGTCTGTCCCTACCTCTGTTTTCACCCAGAAAATTCATCAGTACCTTGCTCAATACATTAACTGTATAGCTAGAGATATATAAAAAAAAAAAAGGTGAGCAAGCTGGGAGTCAGGGTGGTCCAGTGATGAACACCTCCTGTGTCAACCCTTCATCCTCTTACTCTCTCTTGCTCTCCTCTCTCCTCTGGGCTGTTATTGATCTGATCTCCTCCTCTCTCAACTGGAGCCATGATTCATGTTGTTCCGACTGGCCCTCACTCACCACACACAGACACAGCTCAGTCATGCCCTTCGCTATCTATCTGTCCATCTGTCTCTGCCTGCTCTCCCTCTCTCTGGCCTCAGGCAAGTCAACCTGCTGTTCATTGAGGGCCACCATCACCCGGTTTGGCCTGTGTGTAATTAATATTACTCCTAATTATTTTCAATACGAATCTCTCTCAATTTCTTCTTAAGGGATGATTGTAATCACCATTGAGAGTTGCCTCTTTTGATGTTCTTGATTTATATCCAGCTTTACATGAACTTCAAGATGCTATATACAGGAAGAGCAGAACGCGCTGTGTAGAATGTACATTTTCATAGCTCTGCACAGCTACATTTTATAATATTGAGGTTAAAAAGGCATTTCTTGTCCTACCAGGGATTCAAAGAAAAGTTTTCATCATTTTTGTGCGTGGTGGTATGCTATTGTTTAAATAAATATATATATATACATAGATATATAGTAGTCCCTCTTTATTCAGATGTCATTTCTCAAAGTATTCAAGGCCATTCCAATACACAATGTTCATTTTCTGATGAAAAAAGCAAAACAAAAAGAAACAAAAAAACCTAGAGATACAGAGAGAGAGAGAGAGAGCGAGAGAGAGAGAGAGAGGACAGAGGGAGAGAGAGACAGAGATGTGCAAAGGCCTTGCAGCAGCAGAAGCACATAAAAGCCTAGCTTCAGCCAAGGCCCCTGCTCCAATGTGTAGAAATTAATTGAGTGAAAAAAATCTGCTGTTTAAGGTTGAAGTGGGTTATGGGAGGCAGTGTAACAATTGTTTTCTGTTTGCCAGGGGCTATATATCGTTCATTCCGGCTTTCTCTCTCCTCCCCGCTCAACACTGGCCTCTCCCCCTCCCCACCCTCCTTCCTCCCTTACTATCCATCCACCTTCTAAGCCTCTCTTGCTCCCTTCTCTCCTTTTCATCAGTCTTTTATTTTCCACAGTCTACAGTCTTTTTGATTCATTTTTATCTCTCCCATTTTCATCTATCACATAGGAGATTTTTTTTTTTTTTTTTTTGCTGTCTTTAAACATAATTTTCTAGCAATAACAGGCCCCATTTATGAAATGAGGTTTTGCTGAATTTGCTTATGCGTGTGTTCAGTGTGGAAATTCCCTCACACTTATGGAATATACACAAATTATAACACAATTTTAACCCCCTAAGAGTTGTTCCGTACAACTAAACATGTATGTAAATGTAATGAATTCTGTAGGTGCATTCATGAGAGAGCGTACCGCTCCACGTGCATGCATCATTATTTGATGGTAGTGACAGTAACAGGGGACAAGTGTTGACACACAATGCAGAACAAGCTTAGCACCCCCTTGGGCTTAAACAAATGACTCATTTTCTCTTCACATTAAAATATGCAATAAATTTCTCAGAGGCCTGCTGCTACATTTCATTTCAGCACTACGCCACCCCCCCCCCCCCAAAAAAAAAACCCTAACTATCAAAACAACAACAAAAAGCTAAACAATAGACACCCATAAGGCGAGACAAAGATGCATATGCTGCACGAGACGCTGAAGCTAACATCTATCCCGATTACTGTTAAAAGAATAAGGTGAACACTGATGTGTCAGCATACAGAAACAGAGAGACATGCACTGCACAACGCAAACAGAAGACAAGATAATAGAAAGCAAAGAAAAACGCAGAAAACACAAATTAACAAACCACTAATGACGAGACTTTTATCTGCATTCATCTTTCCTCTGTTGCCCAAAGCAAAGGGTTAAACCTGTTTCCTGTGTTAAACTACTCTTTAGCGGGCTTTCATGTAAAATATCAAACCTTTCAATATCACTCTGAGGAAAGCACAGTTGCTCACCCTGTAAAATTCTATACAAACACTTAACTATTCTGTTTGAACTATGCAGTTCCACTCATTATACCTCCTTTGAAGAGTGAATGTTGGAGCATTGGTACATTTTGATTTTGCAGTTATTAAATGCAACACAGCAGCAAATTACATCTAAACCTCTGTTTTGCTGGTTAATAATACATAGGCCATGTGCAGCAACCAGCAGAATAAATAGCCGAGCAAAAAGAAAGATAAAGGAAGCCAGTGAGTGAGATACTCGAGTTTAGCAAATTCATCTGTAAATGTTAACATATAAATATTCTTGCAGATGAGGCAGAAACTGTGAAGCTGCACTTGCTCTTTGAGTTAAGAGAAGATAACGTCACTGGATGGCTCTTCCTTAAAGCCTTCTCTGGCCCCCAGTAGTGTCCTAAACGCTAACTCCAGTGTTGCACACCCTATCTGAAAGAAATTAAAATAACCAAGGCAGGGGAAAGTAGAGATGGTTCTACCAAGGCCATAAGGGATTTGAAGAAAACTGCTGCTCTTGACATAGGGGCTGGCCTTCACTATAATAATGGCTTCATAACAACAAAAACCGAAGTGGCTTTTTCAAAGGAGAGAAGCAGATGGGGGTAAAAAACTAAACAACACACACACAGAAAGTTAGAAGGGAAAAGAGCAAGATCAAGACAGATGGGTAGAAAGGGAAACTTGTGGTTTTAGTAAAGGCATACCCTTAGCATCTGCATTATGGATGGACCTTAGGGTCCAGGCCCATCCAAAAAGGTCACTCTAACCCTTCAGATGAATTCTACTAATACACATCTATAACTACATGTTAAATTAAATCATACAGTTTGGTAATAAAAAAGTTAAACACCCACATCTCTGATAAGTGACTGTAGATCAAGCTCAGGTCAGGCTTTGTGAAGTATCCCTTATGTCTGTTTGGCAAAAAGAGGTCATTCATCAGTTTGTGCAGCTACACTGTATGGATAAAAGTACTAAGCCCCCTCTTTGAATACAGGTGTTTTCATGTTTTCAGTCCCATTGCCACAGGTGTATACATTCAAGCACCTACACATACAATCTGCTTTTACAAACATTTATGAAAGGATCAGTTGTTCTAAAGAGCTCACAGAATTTGAGTGTGGTACTGTAAGAAGATGCTATCGTTGCAACAAGTCAGCTTGTGAAATGTCTTCCCTCCTAGATATATAGTGTAGTTTTAAAGCATGACCTAACTCAAGGATTGCAAAACAAATGGAAGTGTGTTGAAGATATTCTGCATTCACAGTCCACTGTCCTAGTGCATGGTGAGTTGATTGATCCATATCCGCACCTAGAGAAAATGTTTCACGTCTTGTTCTGTCTCTTGCGTTCCCTCTGCAATCTAAGACAGATATTTTTTGCACTTCTATAAATGTGCCTACAGTATGTGTAAGGTTGTAATTCAGCGTTCTGGTTCATGATGTTGTTTAACGTAGTTTGATTATCCTAAAATGTGTTGTGTAGCATGTAAAGCTGACCCAAAGTATAGGTTTATTAATCATATATGAATGAGTCTTGTATCTATCATTCATTCATTCATTCATTCATTCATTCATTCATTCATTCATTCATTCATGCATCCATCCTCTCCCATTTATCCAGCAGCATGGTGGTGCACTACTCACAGCAAGAAGGTCCTGGGTTTGAATCAACCAGCTGGCCAGTACTTTCTGTGTGAAGTTCACATGTTCTCCCCTTGTCAGCTCGAGTTCTCCGTGGGTACTCTGGCTTCCTCCCACAGTCCAAAGACATGCAGTTAGTGAGGTTAAGTTTATTGGTGATTCTAAATTGTCCATAGGTGTAAAGGTGGGTGTGAATGGTTGGACTCTGTGACAGCCTGCTGACCTGTTCAGGGTGTACCCCGACTCTCGCCCTATGGCAGCTGTGATAGGCTCCAGCCTGCATTACTCTTTTGTGAATGTGAATTTAATGGGTCTTGCTCTGCATTTTTATTTACAACCTCTGTTTTGTGGGCACTGCACATAAGTAACAGTGTGAATTTATTCACTGTCTCCTTTTTTTAAAAAACAAACAAACTTATTTTGTTTTGTTTTTTATGAATAGAAACTTTACTTGACTTTAGCCAAATGCCCCTCCTGTCAAAGTTGGTAGCCCAACCAGTTCATGTGTTCTGCTGCTGATCCTGCATACCCTGAAGAAAACCAAGCATTTCAAGCAATTCACCATACAGCTTATGATGCATTTAACAGGTTTTCAAGATAACAAAACTATTCTTCAAAAAAAAAAAATCAGCTGGCTGCTATGTCCTTGCCTCTAGAATTTTTCTCCCACCTCCCATCATTCAAGCAAATCACTGCATCCAGGAATGATCTGAGGTCTTGACTAGAGTGGATCCATCCATCCATCCATCTATCCATCCATCCATCTATCCATCTTCTTTTGCTTATGCTGGGTTGGGTTCTGGAGGCAGCAGCCTAAGCAGAGAAACCCAGAACTCCCTCTCCCCAGCCACCTCTTCCAGCTTATCCTGGGGAACACCGAGGCATTCCCAGGTCAGTCGAGAGATATAATCCCTCCTGCATGTCATGGGTCTATCCAGGGGCCTCCTCCTGGTTGGACATTACCAGAACACCTCACCCAAGAAGCGCCCAGGAGGCATCCAAGTCAGATGCCCAAACCACCTCAACTGGTTCCTTTCGATGTGGAGGGGTAGCGGTACTACTCTGAGCCCCTTTCGAATGACTGCGTGCTTCACTCTATCTTTAAGGGAGAGCTCAGCAACCCTTGGAGGAAGCTCATTCCACCACTTGGCTACGCCTAGAAATTCTGTCTATGAAAATTATGAACAGAGGGTGCCGGAAAGGCTCAGTGGGTGAGCAGGTGACCATATATGACACATGTTGGTATACATCTTGATATTTTCTGTTGAGTGTGTATCTCTGAAGAGCATTCCGGCCCGGGTCAGTGAGAAGGTGGAAGGCAGAAGCTTTGTTTACCAGAAGAAGGCAGGAGAAGTTTACCATAAACTACTCCTACAACTAAGCATCCTCATTTCTGTTCCAAATTATTTTTCTTTTTCTTTTGCAGTGTCATATGGCTTCAGGTCATCTTTATTCGTGTTATTCTTTCCAAATTGTTTTTACCACAGGATCAGTAAAAGTAGAATTGAAGCTGCCAGATAGCTTTCGCTTTTCATTAGACCTAGGAGGACTTCGAGGAGCTGCTGTGGGTAGCCAAACTCAGTCTAATAAGAGACAATGTCCTTAAGTTCAACAACAAATTAAAATATGTCTCTATCTGTTTTTGTGAGGAGGATTCTTTCCTCCTCTTCATAGAAGAAGACCCCTGTGGAGATGCCTCAGCATGACAGCACCACAGCATGTTGCAACTAGTGGTAAATTAAATTAAGGAAGCTGTTGATAATGCACAGCCTTTTTTATTATTATTATAATTTAACATGCTGTTTATATCGTCACTCTCTACAGCAACCTTTCCACTGTTGACCCAATTCAAAATAGGTTGCTGGACTGAAATGGCGATAGCTGAGTCAGCATGAAATACAGTACAGAGCTTAACTTTTGTTGAGTGATTTGGCAACCGTTGTTGATGAAAGGGACGAAAACTAATTACAGTGAGCTTAAAGGAAAATCATGAGTAAAGTGGTCGTTCCCGAGGCTTAGGATAACACGCTCATGTCAGAAGGCTTTGGTTCAGTCGCTAATAACAACATAACAAAAACAGTTAAGCCATTATGGAGGAGAGAAAGGATAACTGCTCTAATCAAATGTGCTAGAGGAAACATTGCACAATAACTAAAACATCAATCAATCAATATTATCAATTTTAGATTTCAGGCTCCAGCACTTTGACGTTCATGGCAACATTTAAAGACCTTAATAATTTAATTTGTATTGACTGATTTTGTTCATTAATATGCCATGAAGTTGTTTTTTTTTTTTAATTCTCTCTACGTAAGATTAGGTTTGCCCTAAACCTTAGTGTGAAATGAGAAGACCAGTAGCTTAGCTATCTTCACATGCCCATTCAGCCATTCAGTTTTACTATATGTGAAAGCCTAAGGTTATAACCATGGAAACCATTCTTTAAAATATTGCTCACAGATTGCCTTTAACTCCTCCACAATCAGGTAATTCAAAAGGGAAGAGCTACTGTGCTCTCAGGCAAACGGAAAAAAAAAAGAGTGAATAACAAAGCCGACTCCAGGAGAAGAGCGAAGACGATGGAAAAAGTAATCAATTTAGTGCCTTTACAGAGAAAGCAACTGACTGTTGTCTAGCAGACAGCCTGTAAGTTAGAATAAAAATGTAAAATACAAACTTTTTTGCTTCGGGCATAGCTTGTATCAGTAATGTGATCTTAATTTCACAGTTGACTTGGAGCAGGGACAGGAGGGAAAGCATGCATTGTGTCACCTCCTCGCAGAAAAAGGAGTTTTGTTTAGTGCCCTCTCACATCTGGCTTCGCAATCTGGTGATATCAGCTACTGCATCTGTAAATCAGTGTTACCCCTGCTACTAAAACACATACAGTCACCTGCAGCAGCCCTATTTCACAGATATGCAGATAGCTTCACTATAACTTACCAACTCTACCCACCCATTTGACCATGAAATAGTGAAATGTTAATTTTACCAACCAGGTTTAAACTAACAAAATATATTTTAAAACCGGGCCTCAACAGAACCGTGGGATTACAGATTTAAATATGCTTGAATTCAGAAACTTTTATATGTTTGATTTGCTGTAAAAGGAAGTGCTAGACTACTTGTAAGCAGGAGCTAAATACTGAAGGTCATGTGATTTTGAAAGCCAATGCAGTGTAGCATCCAGTGCTCATCCAGTAGCATCCACTCCATTACAACATTAGCAACTAATGTTTTGACATTTGTCTTCATTATTATCAATGAACAGAGGCGATTGAGCCACCAGCATGCTCCATTACCTTCCTTCATTGCACAGTTGCACAGTTGAAATCACACGTTAGGGTGGATCCAACATAAAATGACAAGTTACAGGGGCTAAGGACTACCAGCTGATTATTTAGGTGGTGGAGGGTGAGAGAGTTGGGTGACAGGATGGCAGGGTGGAAGAGATGCAGGAAAGGGATTTTGGGAATTGGTAGAGAACTGTACTAGCATTAAAGTGTGGTGAGCACGGGGGCACAGAGCAGCACAGCACACCTTAAGAAGAGAAGCTCATTTCAATCAGTATAATTAGCCTGTGGTAATGAAATAAGTCAGAGGCACTGCCACCTTCACTTAAGAGAAAATCGATCTGTGTTTGAGGGAGTTTATTAAAGCTTAGGAATAATGGGAAGATAGGATAGAAGGGGTGGAGGAGTGGAGGAGATGGAGGCTGAGCACACATTAGCAGCTAATCAGAAAGAAAAGGTGGTAGCATTGGGCTAGAAGCTTGACAAGAAGCAGAACATAGATCAGTTGGAGTTTGCCAAAACAGATGTGTTCAAGGTCTCTGCTATTTCACAGGTAGAAGCCGTAAGATGCAAGAGATATGCACTTCTGAGACAAAGTTTATCAAAGCCTGGTACAGAACAGGATTCTGACTGATAGATAGTCACTGGAAGTGCTTGCAAGGGTGTCTTTGGACATTTGGTGAACAACTTGAGCTTGGTACGCGCAGGGTGTGGTGAGATAATCACTGATGGACATTTCTCCCCAGGTTCCCCAAATGCATGGTGGTTGATGTGGGTGCTGCTTGCTCATTTATCCAGCCGTCTGGCCAACTCACCTGGAGTGATGGGGGAGACGTCAGGAAGGCAGGCTGCTATTTCACGGCCTGTTAAGCGCTAATGCCGCAACATGCCCTGCGCTCCAATTTTAGGGAACGGGGAGCATTACCACCTAACTCAAGGTTCTGTCCATCTGGACTGTGGGCTTGGACAGTAGTGAAGGGAGGGGTTAGCGAGAAGAAAAAGAGGGGGGAGTAAAAGAGGATGGTGAATTGTCTTATGAATGAATTAAAAGACAGAACTGAAACAAACAGAAAAGCTCACAAAATGGTAAAAAAGCAGAAACAAGTAGAGGAGGGTGTAAGAATCTTTTTACACAGGCTGCTGAGCAAGCACTGCAGAAAAGACAGGACAGCAGCAGCACACTGACATCCACTTCTGCCATGCTAGGCTGCTTCACACAGGCCCCAGAAGGCCCCTCGCTCCCAGGCTTACAGCGTCTCCCTTGCCAGAGCTCCTGAACATCACTAGCCTGACCCACCCACAACATTTGTCCTCACTGTGCACTAAACCTGGCCCATCTAATAACCACAGAACCTCTATTAAGCACTGGATGGCTAGAGAATCAGAGCAGCTACAACATAGCATGAATGCTGTAAAAAATCTCCTGTAAAACAAGTGAGAATATGTTCAAGTTAAGTCAACTCTTTGTGTTCTGCCTTGTGAATGTGTAATATGAATTATGCATCAAAACATTATTCTCCTCTCTTCTGAAAGAAAGTACTAAAAAGAAATTTGCAGTTCTTTATCCCATCCTAGATTGACTGAACAAAGGGCAAAAGTCAAGCCATTTGTGTCAAGTATGTGCTTGCAGAAAACATGACATCCATCATAGGCTAGTTACAGCAGTGATGGATCACCTTTTTCATTTGTCAGTCTTGAGGTGTTTAAAGGACACGACCCAGGTCGTTCAAGGCTGCAAGATGTGTAATGCACATGGAGAAAGACAGTACAGTCCAAGCCACACAAATGGGATCTGCACTGTATTTCTATGTACACAATGTGAGACAGCAGTTATGGGCCAATTTCTATAAGCCCCAATGTGGCCTTGGAGTCCTAAGTCATTTTCTTCGTGTGCTTTCCCTCTGCACCAAACTCACGTTCATACCATTCGCCAGCTCTGCTGCTAACACAGCAATTAGCTCTAGTAAATTAGACTCGTTACAAGACATAGTGGCTTGCAGACAAAATCACAAGAAGGTGAGTTACACATTTTTTTCCCAAGCTACCAACAACTGCGCAGTGAATGGCCATCAGTCATTATGTGTGTGACTCATGATGATTTTGGTTCAGCACACTCTTTATCTCATGTTGTTACATATTGTACACTGCATACTTTAATTACTCAACAACTGTACTATATTTTCAAGCCTGTAACTGCCTTTTTTGGACTGATGGACATAAGCTTGTTTTCAAATATGCAAATAGCACAGTATCTGCTAAAGAGAAGGGGACTTCTCTAACCAGTGATAGAGGCTGTGTGTGATGCACGTCTGCTAATTGCCCAAGTGCTTGTTAAGACTACATCCTTGTGGACCATCAAAGCTCAGTGGGAGCTTAGACTATTATACATGGCTCATGACTTGTTGAAACAAAAAAGTAGGATCAACAAAAGAGATATGGGTACAGTTAGGTGAATGTCCTGAGTGGAAGAAGACTATGAAAACATTAGGCCTCAGTGACAAAGGCTTAGGCACTGGTGGGCAACCCCTGGCAGCCTCTTGCTGCTATACGGAAAAACGTGTAACCCCTGGTTGGCGAGTGGTTGTTTTATTTATTCATCTAGCTGCTGCTAGATGAAATCACTCACAAAGAGGGTGCTAGCAGATTGCCATGGTCACCTGTAGTTTGCATGGAGGATGCTGATTTGTTTGCAAAGAGTTGCATGCCTAACCACTGAGTGGTATAAGGCGCGGCTTACTGCAGAAACCAACGTGTTTCAAAAGGCATAGCTTGGACTATCTGGAAGGTGAATGGTTTCTGTTTCTGGTTTGGGTTGCACTCTTCACAGTTTCACTACCGCTCAACGAGTAGTTGGTGAGCATTTGCAGATAAGTCAGCATCTTCCACACAAACTACGGGTGACTACAACAATCTGGTAGCAACCCAAGGAGCACACAGGGAGGTTTTCAGTGCCGTACCATATACTTCTTTGTAACCGATTTCACCTAGCAACTGCCAGTAACCTCCTGCAACCTTGTTCAGGAATGTTTTCTTTTTCTAGTGACTGATGGTTACTAGGCAGCTGCCAACCAGCCTCAATGCCTTTGTGACTGGAGCTTTAAATGGAATTATTTAGAAACATGTTGATCAAGTTTACTGTAAATAAAAGAGGCATAGCATATTGTTTCCAGTGGTTTCCACCTTATAGAATTTTAAAGCAGGGAACATACTGTATTTCTGTATTTCTGTATTACCGTATCACTGACAAAAGGATATAACATTTATTTTGAGAGCGTCGTTGTCTAATATAACATTATAACAATTGTTATAACAATAGAACAGAAAAACAGCTGCTTTTCTGAAGTACTGAGCAGTATGGATGCTGGAAATCAGAATGTATAATACAGTATTCTGAGGAGGCAATGCCTCAGGGGGTGCTGATATGGTTATTGATGATATAGCAGACATCAGGAAAAATTTAGACGTGGATGTAGACTTTCAACTAATATTAAGTGATACTTTCTTGTAAATATTGTGCTTTAGATATGAAGTAGGTATATTTATATTTATAGTCTCATACTATGATTTCCTTCCTTATTTATAAATACTTTTATATATACTTATATATATACTTTTTCACTTTTACACATTTCTAGTGCAGCATCCTTACATTTTCTTAACTACTATTCCAACTTAGCTGCCATAGGGGAAGAGGTGGGGCTACAACATAGACTGGTCACCAGGCCATTTCAGAATAACACAGAAAGAGCGACAAATGTTCACTCTTACATTCACACCTACAGCCAATTTAGAATCACCAGTTACCCTGCATGTCTTTGGATTGTAGGAAATCCACACAAGCGCAATGAGAAGTGTTCTACAAGTTTGAGATTCCACAGTCAACTTAGTTTTTATATACAGTGGAAGTGCCTTTGCCTTCCTATCACCATACATTTCTGACAGATGCCACTTGGCTGTTGTGCATTTTTCCCCTAAGAAACTACGCCACAAAGGAAAGAATGATTTCTGAGTTCCTGTCTGTACTGGTTTATGTATGCTGTGGATACTGATAAAGTCAGAGCTCACACACAAAACATTATCTAAACATAGCCCGTATTCACACATTAATTGAACCAAAGTAGTACAACTTTAGCTGACTAAGTCTTCTTTAAAGCCAATACTGTCACAAACTGGAATCATATTTAATGGTCGAAAAGGACTGATGTGCGTAATCTCAGCAGGTTATCAGACCACTGTAGGACCAGAGATGACACTGAGCTGGCTAGGCGAGGGAAGAGGCCATTTTCACCCTGTGACAAATATCTGGAGGAGTACAAACAGAGAGTAGAGCCCCTGTTGGGAGAATGCCTGAGCTTTGTCTTTGTCACACAGTGTGACACAGATGCACAGCACCACTCCCTGAGGTGTGCGGTTAGGTGTATGTATGTGTAAATTGTGTGCACAGGTTTGTGTGTATATGAAAGCGCATGCACACGAAAGGAAGCTCAAAACCAACCACCCATTTTCTTTACTATCTATCTCAACTCCTGTACTTTTGCCTTCAGTGCTTGTGGCTAAATGTGTGAAAGAGACCAAAACGTTTGCATTATTAAAAGCTAAGGAACTGAAGGAGTCTTTGGACGAGTCTTGCCATGACTCATTAACATGACTGCTGATAAATCAGCCAGGGTTCCAGCATTACCACCACCTTAAGTCTACTGAGAGGCTAGGTGAGCCAAGCACAGATGCAAGTGGGCCTGTTATGGCAGCAACTGGTATGGGTAGTGACTTGGAGTGAGGTGAGGGAACACTAGCTCCACAGTACTGCTTTGAGCCAGCAAGATTAATGTAGGCTCTCTGGAGCAAAGGCAACATCCAGAGCTTTAATAAGGTACAAACAATCGGTTCCACTCCACTGGCTTCCCAGGGAAAACTATTGTTGTGCCGCATTGTTTCTTGGTGAAGTTCCTTGGAGACACAGGCCGACTGCAGCATGTGGCTGTCTCCATTACAGTCAAGGGAGAGCTCACTGTAGACCTTTGTTTGTCTGTGTCAGGATGAAGGCTGGCTCTCGCCCACCCTCGTACCCACCTCCGTACCCACCCCTATCCCACCTCTCTCCCCATTTACTCCCTCTAAATCCAAACTCTTGTCAGCCCACTCACCTCAACTCCCTGCACTTTCAACTTCATGTGATCCTCCCGTGTGGTCTTTCCGTCTTTCCTCTTCTTCCAGCAGTAGCCATCCTTTCTGTACTTCACCTTCTTCCTATTGTACAGTATCATCGACCCATTCTGTGGCCTGGACCCGTTGAGACAGGAGAGACAGAGAGAGAGCAAAAAGAGAGAAAGATGAGATGAGATGAGAAGAATTTTTAGGCAAAGCTACAGCACAGCTCAGGGACTCATTTTAGAGATGTACAAAGAAGCCTGACACGAGTCTACGCCAGGCAGAAAATGCACCAGTGACTTAGATGACAAGACTTCTTTATGGTGTTTTTCAGCATTGGTATGCACAGTTTGACAATGAACAAAGCACCCTTCAGCATACATTTCTTCCAATGAGAAGTGTGTGTGCTGTGAGGAGTCAAAGTGACACTCCTTCTCTCAGAGTAAATTATATGAAGGCCGGTTTGTAAGGCAAGCAGCATGGGGGGTGAGTGGGTTTCTTCCTTATCTCTCATTCATCCAACTTAAATGAGTTGTGGTGTTGGAAGTCCCTAGGGGAAAGAGAAGATCCTCCTTCACACTCCATTCATAATTCATTCTCCCTCCACCAGACCACAGCCTGTAGCCTCATAATGATATAATGTACTATTTGATGATAATCTGCCTTTCCATTTCGATTTGTAACAAAGGCATTTGCCGCTCAGTGTTAAACATTAACAGAAAGTGTAGCATAAAACATTTATGACTTTCTCAACAATTAGGAAGCAGTTAGACATACTGTAGTTTTGAGTGTATGTATTAGTATTTGTGTGTATTGCGCAGTGGTTATGAATCATCAGTATGAATCCATACATATGCCACAGTGCTCGCTCTCCACAGATTCCCGCACACGCTTCCATACGTCTACAATACCCCCACACTCATCCATACCTCCACACAGTAGTGGGCTTCAGTCTTATCACCGGACATGACTTTGACTTACATTCATTTCTTGGCAATTTGCTCTCACCCTAAACCTTACCCTAACCTTTAACCAAGTCTTCCCAGAGTCTACTTTAAATTTTAATGACTAGTTGTATAGGGACTTGTATTTTATCCCCAGAAGCAGATCGTCCCCACAAAGTGATTGTAAATGTGGTTAGGTCCCCACAACATAAGTAATACAAGAACAAACACACCACACACAGCTGCTATGATTTGGAGCACTCCCAAATGAGAACAGGTTTGTTGCCTCACAGTGAATGAGTGGGAAAGCCGCCTGCCCAAGCTGCTGAGAAGGCAGTGTAACTGAAGGGGGCTTAACCATCCAGTCAGCTGGTGAGTCTTGTTAGTGTTTTGCTCATTGCTCCACACATAAAACACACACGCAACACACGCAGACACAGACGTGTAAAACTAGAAACAAAAAAGGAGGAAAAACTCTCATTAAAGCGAAGGGGAAAAAAGTTGGGTTCATTTGTGCCTTCTGTAGCAATAACCAAAATAAGAAAACCCAATGGTTGTTTTGCATTGTTTTGTTGTTTATTGTTAATTTTTTTTTTTCTCCACAAGATTTATTTATAACGCTGCATGCATCATTTTGCAGGGCTGCCTTCAGGGGCCAGGGCGTGTGTTTATCTTGGTATCACTCATCAATCATTTTTCCTGGCCAGATCTCAGGGGCCAGTGAAGAGGGAGGAGAAGAGGGGAACTGGGGTCCCTGCAGTCCCCCCTCTGTGGCCCCTGACAGCACCTTCTAATGAGAGACGCCACTCACACACTGATGCGCTCACTCCTTCCTGATCTCCCTTCCTCCCTTTCCTCCTCCCTTTCCCTCACTGCAGCCTGCTCTTCTTGCCGTCAGTCAACTCAAGCTGTTCACCAGGGAATGTCTTTGTCTCCTCCCTTGCTCCAAGTCCTTCTCCACTCACTCTCTCCCTCTTGTTTCATCTGTCTCACAATCTCTCACCTATACCCTCCCATACCCCCTTTTCGCTTGCTATCTTCTCCTTACTCACTGCCCCGTCTTGTTCAGTATTTTGCATGCTTTGCAGAAAACAGCTATTAAACAGACATGTTTATTGGTCAGCTTGAGAAGTGGAACTCCTCAATGACTGTATGGGATATATGCAAAGTATAAATTGTTTTCTAGTTTACAGCATCCATAGCATCCCTCATTGTGGAGACGTGATCATAAATGGCACTCTTGAGCTAAGAACTTTGCAGATTGTTGTAATCTCATCATGTACTCCCGCAGATCTGCATACCAAATATCACTTGAAGGACACTCATCTGACATTCCATTCCTGTTTTTGGTAGCAATCAAACAAGGAATGGCCCTCTCTAAAAGTTTGATGCTATTATTCACTTCAATATCATTCTGGGTTTTGTCCTTCAAAAGATACAAGGAGTGTGCGCTTCTTAAAATGTAGCTCTGCGTGAGACAAAAAGATGGGCGCGGATGAGATAAGGCAGAAAATCAAATGACACAGGGCTATCTGATCTCCTCCAGAGCACTGGAAATTGGGGTGAGGCTTCGGTGTCAGAGGCTCCACGCCGTATTTATCGGCTCGGCGCAAAAACTTATTCGCTCAGCTATTTTTGAGGGACTGTTAGGTAGATGCTATTTTCAATTCAAGGCACTTTGGGCCCAGAAGAGAAAGACTAAGCACCCATTCTGGGGTAGGTCTTAGGCAAAAACTAGTCTAAAATGCATGCTTTGGCGACATAATGTGTCTCCTTTCCCTCCTGCTGTCTCCCTTTCTCTCTCCCTCCCACTCATCTGCTAGTACTGTATACTTAGGCACTTCAATTAATCTTATCAGAATTACACATATTTATACATGAGGGGGAAAAGCTAACTGCTCCGTTATCAAAGAAGCGTGACAGGAGGCCCTCTGTCTCAGATGCCTAAATGTGGCAGATTAATATGGAAATACAGGCTTCTGACAAAGTGCACACAAGCTCCACAGCTGCCTCTCTCTTCTTTGGAGTTTGCAGCGATAATAAGCTTTACCCTCAGGGTGGTGTTAGGCCTTGTCCAGTCCTTTAGGAATCACTCATTTACCCAGGTAATGGCATTCACTCAATCAGATCTGTTGATTTGAAAAAGTCAGGGGAGGGTGGAGGTTTTATGAGGCTGGTGACGTGTTCAGCATGGGTAACAAAGCCAAAGCAGAGGAACCTGGGCCCAAAGGCAGGCAAAACACCGCTCACATTCTCAATTTCACAAAAACAGAAAGGAAAAAGCTACACATACACAGAAATCTGAGTGAGTACAAGAGAGCTCATTCTCCACGGCTCTGGTGAATCACCTTAAATTAAAATGAAAAAAAGACACAACATGTAATCCATACAATATGCATAACGCATGCTATTATTACTTTTTTAGTGAACTTGAAATTACTCAGTTGTAATGGGTGTACTCAAGTGTAAGACAAGAACACTAGATTTTAATTGGTGTTCCGGTTTATAATGCTAAAAGTTAAGCATCTTTCTGGATGCATTTTTGTCAAACTGGTTACAAAGAATGAAATATCTCTGTCTCGGTGAACTGGTGCAGCCCACTCCGCCACATTCCCTGTGATGCTTTACGTTTGATTAATACGATACATACTGTTTTTCTCTCCAGCAAGCTCGGCTGACATTGGAGAGGAGAGGAGAGCTGGGCTGGAGAGGCTTTGAAGATCGGAGGGTGAGCTGGTTGGGGCCTGAAGTGGCTCAGGAGGGAGGCGACACCTGCTGTTCTCAATTACCCATCGGAGCCTTCAGCCATCATAGCCTTTACCCCACTGTGTCAACAACCACACTCCTACCTACTACTCACCCAAACACATCCACATGCACACACCTGTATTTTGTGTTACACAAAAACCAATCCTATTAAGAATAAATATGAAGTATAAATATGCCCCTGGGCACTCAAACAGAAGCATTGCACGCAGTAACCCTATTGCTCCATACAGGGATAACATTATTAACAAGAAGAGTGACAGACCATCAATCTCACACTGATGCCTATCATTACAGGTTCTGCCAATCACAGGTAAAACACGGATCACATGTGTTAAAACACATGTAATTGAGAGCACATGCGCACACTTGGAGCTGTCGAAACTTTGCAGTGCTATTTCACATGTAATTACATGGCAACCAATGGTGCCCTATTAGATAGCACATGATCTTTAAGCTAGACGTGCGAGCAGAAAGGTGCTGGCTCTGTGTCAGGAGCCCCTATCTGGACACATCACGTGCAATTGATGACTCGCAGATAAGCCGCTCCTTTCAGACCTGCCAACGAATGCATCAGGAAGTGGGGCGTACACTAAAACTACTTTAAATGTAAATCTGCCATGGCCTCATGATTGAGATTCATCGTCAGTACTACTCTGAAGCCCTCCAACTCCCCCGCTAGTGTGCGTATGTCGAGATGCCGCAGGTCGCGTTCCTCTTTGACTGCCAATGAGGCCTCGGCACCTGGTCACTGCAATGCCCGCTCTTACTGCTTTGGTCCTGATTGTATTCAGCCCTCAACCATGAATGCTTATGATAATTAAGGCAAATGAGGGGCATTGTGGTGAGGTAGTCAGCTGGAACAAGTCATGCAACATCTTATTAATCATATCACATGATCTATTTTTTTTCCCCTAGAGTGTTATTTCCTCACCTCTCTGGACTGGCTAAAACACATGGTATTTTTATTTAAAAAAAAAAAAACATACCCCTGTTAAACTGAGTTAAGAGTAGAAAAACTATGGCTGACATGAATTAGTCTGAAGTAAATCATCAGGTTAAGTTTTTCAAACATGGTATCAGATACTGATCTCCAAGGCTGTGCAGATGGAGCTCAATGTTTGTTTACCCAGTGTTCAGCTAAATACAACAGTAATAATGAGAGGGTAGCTGGGCCCCTGGAGTTGTAATTCAGGATAGGGAGACAGATCGTGTGCCTCCCTTCTTCCTCTCTATCTATATTGCCGGTGATTGCCACAGAACTCAAGCTCCGGCCCACTGCCTTCCAGCACAAAACAGATGTTTCCCCCACACTTATCTCAATGAAAAAATCACAGACAATTTACAAAGAATATAAATTACTGTTGTAGCTGCACATCAGTGTCTCTGTCCCTATAAGACCTTGTAAAGAGGATAAGGGTGAATTGGTGTGGGAGGGTGGGTGAATTGTTGGGGGACAACATAAAGCGGATGGAAGCAGTAGGGGAGGAGAGTGGTGTCGCTCTTATCTGGTCCACAGCAGCCCGGCGGAATGAGAGGGTGGCTGGTGATTGGCGGTGATGCTTTGCTGATATCACTAAGCTGGTTTCATGCACATTTCAGGGAGGGTGCCATCACTGCTCAGAGTTAAAGCTCTCAGCTGCTGCCAGTGGGTGAGGTTTGGATGTTATTTACAAATAGCCATGTCATACACTGGTTACACCTCTCCATTCTCTGTGTCAACACACACACACACACATAGCATTAGAGACTAATGTGCAGCTTTGATGTACAGCTTAGGTGACACGGAATTTGAATTTCAGTGCTTGTAAGGTTTTGGCTGTGAAGACATTTTTTATTCACTTGAAATGCACACTGTCACTGCATGTTTGTGTGTGTGTGTGTGTGTGTGTGTGTGTGAGAGAGAGAGAGTGCATATAATGTGTTTAACTGGGTTGGAATGTTGATGACTTTCAAATGCTTGCTCAAAAGGCTTCCACATCATGTTTGTGGTGAATGCTATTTCCAGTCTTTAGTCAGTATGCATATGCTTACTTGGAAAAAGCGACTACAGAGACGATGATTCATACCTCACATCCTTTCCGCTAATCTTCACAAATCATCCATGGTGTGTCTCAGTACGTTGTAAATGAAGGTGCCATCAGAATGAAGCTTCTCTACAGCCCAGCTCCTGCTGACAACTACATGCTGTGTGCATCGTGCAAGTGTAAACTTAAGTCCTGTAGCACTGCCTTATTATGACACTTTTTAAAGAGGATGCTTTTGTATTTTCAATAATGCATGGCCAGCAGGGAATTGCATACAGCCTTATTTTATGTCATGGGGTAAAGTTGCTGCTTTAGCAGCTTATGTTCTCCCATGGTAGGAAAATACTAATGCAATTAAATCTAAGTTGAACTAGACTGCAGCAAGAAAAGGTCAGGTTTTTATTATTAGTAACAACAATCTTCCTTTCTATGAGAAGCAGGGGGATTCAGACACCAAGTTAATGATGTGGTCATGTATTTTTAAGAGTCCAATTTAAGGTGAAAGATCAAAGATTTTTTATTCCTCTATGCTGATCTCCTATAACCACATTCAACAAGTAATATAAACTTCCGTGATAGTATAAAAGCCCGCATGAAAAGACAACGGAAAAAAGCAAAAGGTAGAGACTCAAACCCTGGATTAAAAAGCTGGAGAAAAAACTGTAATAAACTGAAGGTTTAAATCTGTGTTTACTGGCAGCAGTTTCATGAAGATTTATTAAGTTATTATTTTTGATTGCAAGTATAAAACACCTGCCATTGTGAAATATATATTAGATTCTTTCTTTCTTTCTTTTTTAAATAATCAGGGGATCACAAGAAAACCTTGATGTCTGGATGAAATTAGGGTTATTGTATGTCTCTCTCTAGATACAGGATGGGCTGAGGACAGGCTCTCCTCTACATCTTGCCTAATGCCAGACTAGGCTAATGGATCACCTGGACGTGGCCCTCCTTGTCTCTCCTCCAGAGCAGTCAGTGCCACTGAACTTCCCCTATTGATCCCTCAGTGACGGAGCACAGCTAAGGCCAGCTATTGAACCACTTATGATTAATTCACAAATCCTGCCTGGTCCACAAAAAAGGTAAAAGAACAAAGCACAAGCAGTAAGTGCGACTGAAAAGAAAGAAGGATAAAGCGCCAGGGAGGTCAAAAAACTCAACTTTTTAAAGTGAGACAGAACTACAGAGTTAGAAGTGCCGCTTTACAAGCTGAGCAAGCTATAAAGCACATCTCAGAGTCCCTTCTGTCACAAAAAAAGTCAGCATAGTGCTATGGAGGGGGCTGGGGGTGGTTGAAAAGTGGGAGTGATAAAAAAGAGGAGTGAGTAAACGAAGGGAGACAGACAGGAAAGCTGAGAGAAGGAAAAGAAGAAGCTATTCTTCCTTTCCCTTCCATTCCTTGGTGCTATTTTAGTCATGAGGATAGACCGATGAGGGTGAGAGGTTGAAATTGAGCTGTAACTCTATCTGGGTGCTGGAGCGAATCAGAAAGTCTATCCCACCTTTCACCTGGGAATCACAGCTCTCTCTCTGCCCTGTCTGGTCACCATACCAACCAGAGCCAGGCATCATGGGTTTAATTGGAGCCCTAGGCTCAACGGCGGCTCAAGCACAGATAGAGTGAGGGGGAGAAGGACAGACATCAGCCATGGTCAAGTGATGGTGGCCATGCAGATCAAATCGAATTTCAGGCATTGGTTGCATTGCAGGGCTCACGTTCTTGAGGTAACACTAAACATATTGGAGACCAAACCCCCTTCGCAGAAATGCTTGGATTGGATTCCAGCATGAAGTACAGCGCTGGCTTTCTTCTCTGATCCCTGTGTGTGGTACAGGGATTTTACACAAACACTGACACACTGTGATTCGCCTCCGTAAACACAACCTGTGCCAGAATGTTGAGTATACAAAGCATCGAGGGAGTCTGCTGTGCCGTGTATGGTCTTGATAGGAGACAAAAAAAGAAAATGACAAGTGTAGATGGGTAAAGGCACAGCCATGATTCCCAGTAAATTCAGTGGTCAAATACAGAGCTTAAGTCCTAAGACCTAAGGAGGGGGCACTGTTGTCCACGAAAAAATTAAAAACATAAAGATAAACTACTTATTTGAAAAAAAAAAAGTAAGCATCAATGATTACACTCTTTGAGCCATAGCATAAAACACTGAGCAGAAGTATACTGCATGTCCACCTGAAGAAAATTCCAGCATGATTCTCCTTTAAACAGCTAAATTGAAAGCTAATACATGCTGGTTGCTCTTGTTTAGTTGTTGCCAATTACAATAATATTCACTGAAAAAAATATTTTTTTCATAAATGCAGCGAATGCTCTGCATTCACTTAATGCATTGATCATCTCTGACTAGCCTTTGCACAGCTGCAGGAGAGCAGTGTGTGGGACAATCAGTATGATCCAACTTTGTACAAAACAGATTAAAGCTGCTTAGCTGGCTATGAGATCAGACTGTGGTTGTATTGGGAAGCCTCCAACTGTGAATGTGTGCAACTGTGTGTAGCATTAAAAAAAAAAAAAAAAGAGCAATCATGCTCAGTGATTGTAGTGTACCTTAGCTGGCTAAGAAAAAAAAAGGACAGAAAAAACAGACATAAGTAAGACAATCGCTAATCCATTCTGCTTTTTGACAGTTAAATTAAGGTGTTCCTATTGATACTATGGATGCTCTGCAGACAGTAAAATTGTTGACCGCGGACAACAAACCGGCACTGTAAACAGATCTGCTGTAGTTGGACTGCTGTCCAGCCATGCCCTAATACGCAGACAATCCTCATGGAAATGCATAACTAAACACAAACAGATATGAAGCATAGCCACTGGGTGTCTGAGTGTGTCATCATTTGTTACAGACTATGAAGATGTACGTGTACGAGTGGAGGATCTAGCTTGAACAGTTTGACCATATTCATGTCTCAAAGTCGAAACAAAGAGAAAACCTGAATAACAATTGAACAGACATTATCATATTGTAATAATTATATTCTCCAGAGCACCATGCAGGGTCTCCAGTGCCAAAAAGATCCGCAGCATGTTAGTTAAATAAAACTACACTAAAAAACAAATCTAAGTATGAAAAATACTTCAGTTAACTGAAATAAAAATTTTTAAATAAATAATAAAAAAAACTAACTGAAATAATATTATGTACTAATGAGTAAAAATACAATTATTCAGAAAGTGTCAATTTGGTTGTTTTTTTTTTTCAGCATAACCACCACACGAGGATTTGGTAAATATGTTTATTAAACCAAAGATGCAAATGTAACTATGAGTTATTCATTTATTTATTTATTTTGTAATCCAACTGCTTAAATCCTGCCCCTGATAAATGCCATCCAAATTGTGACTAAAAAGAACAAAAACTAACACTGAAAGCAACAAAACCTAAACCGAACCTAAATATTTTTTAGGCAATAATAACTTGACTGGAACAAGCAAATGCACTCTGCGATACTAACTGGAACTAAACTGAATTGGAAATAAAAAAAAGTAACACTAAATAAAAACTAATCATGAAAAATGCAGAACAATGTGCAAATATCTACAGAGTGGAAAACCTGCAGCCACACCTCGGTGTGCTTGGTTGGTCTATATCATTTCCCTCTACCCGGCCCACACCTATCATGGTGAACTGGATGAAAACCAAAGATAAATAAATAAATAAAACGAAGATGAGATTGAAAAAGTTGTGGGGAACATAGATGTCTGGGCTTCTCTGCTTTGCCACTGCAACCCTGATTGAACTAAGCGGCTTAAGAAGATGGATAAATGAACCCTGGCATTTTGATTCTTATTCTTGTCTACTGCTACTGTTATACTGTAGACTCTTTAGACTCTCAATTTTACTTCTGACATGTTTTGTTGATGTTATTCAGAGATCAAATAATCTGTTTTCCAGTAGCTGAATGGCGGCAAACAGAAGAAACATCTTGGGTAGTATATGATTTTATGGGTGAGAGTGTTAGTCAAGTGGTCCCACAGGCCCCAACGCTCTCTCACACTCTATTTCCCTGGGTGTGTTTGTATATGATGACCCTTCATCTTGGCCCCTGACACATGGCTGAGATCACTCTGCCCTGTCTGAGATACATCAGCTGGGGCTAGGACCTCACACGTAATCACATAAATACAAACACACATAGTGTAACTGAGTGAAGCATGGTAAAAGTCAACTCTGCTTCTCCTGGTAATGCACACCAACGCTGACAGTTATTACCCAGACAATGAAGATGATAAACTATGTGTGTCCTGCTATGTTTATCTTTGCCTGTTCATCTATAAGCTCCCACAGCCATCTATGTGCACATGTACACACACATCTGAATACACTCATAAAGTAGTCAACAAGGCACACCTCTAATCATGGCCACCTCTGCCTTCTCATTTTCTATGTTCAGTGGCCCATGGAGCACCCACACACTAAATCACATCAACAGTATCTCCTCCATAAATTATCCACTCCCAAACATAATCTTTTCCCTTTCTTTCCTTCTTTTTCTTATTCATTTAAAAATATATTCAGCTACACAATACACACATATAAACATACTGAAATACACTCAAGCATGGCTGGCCTAACAGTAGCATTGCACAATAAATACAACACAGCTTGGGGTGGTCTAACTATAGATAAAATGAGCATCTAACCATACCTTCCAGAGAAGGAAGAGGTGTAACTCTCCTATTCCAAAACCATAAAATGTTTATCCTCAGTCTGGCACTGAGCATGACTTTCACACACTTTTTTGAAGCAGCATTTCCAAACCACAGAAATACACAAGCTTGTCACACCGGCCTAGCTGATTGACTATTTCCCACATATTTGACACACCAGTGAGTCTGCTCATCAGTCACCTCAGCAAGTAGGCTGCAAGTTAGGGTGGGGAGTCTAGGCAACAGCCCAGAATGGCTAGAGTTTGCTTCTGGCTCTGTGCCGCATGTAATGCAGGGCAACAGGGAGGCACACTCCTGAATTAAATATGTTTTCTTAATTGATGTGATACTTACACTTAGTGGTATACAAAACTTTACAACTCACTAGTTGCTCATATTTCTTTTAAATGGCATATTTAGCATTGGTTCTTTTTAACAAATGATGTGTAGGGGGAAAGAAGGCTGAGAAAGATGCACTGCTGTCACCCTGAGACCACATTGGATGTTTAAAAAATTTCATACAAACTCAACTATGGCAGACATCCCTATTTCTGATTTTAGTCTTGGGTCGGGTCCATATACTCCCTCGTGTTTGCATGTAACACTCTTGGATATGGCCCAGACTAATCTCAGCTGGAATCCTTGATGTAGAGAACAGACATTGAAGAGAACTATCAGTACAGATTTCTGGGCAACACTTGGAAGTACAGCTTGGTAATAACACTGTAATAGTATAGTGAAAGACTGATAATAAAAAGGTAAGAATTAGGTTACCCCATGTAATTAGCAAAGTAATGATAATTAAAGCAATGCCAACATAAAATACTACCGTAAACAGAAAGAGGTAGTTAGCATTCTGCAGCCCTGAGTTATGGTTATTACAGAGAAACTAACAAGTCACAGCACAACATATAAAACCATATTACCCTGAAATGGGGTTGTTTGGAATACAAAGGATGCATTTCATCATTATAATATATCATATACTGTATGAAGAATAATAATTGCCTCCTCTGACTGACGATCTTGATGTGATTTTGATATGTTTTTGAACGTTCTAGGCTTATGGTGGTATCCATTCATTCTCTTCCGCTTATCCAATTCAGGGTCACGGGGAGGCTGGAGCCTATCCCATACCATAGGGCTAGAGGCAGGGTACACCCTGGACAGACTGTCAGCCTGTCGCAGGGCCAACACAAAGAGACGATAACTATTCACATTCACATTCACATTCACACCTATGTGAATCACCAATTAACTTAACCCCACTCTATGCATGTCTTGGCAAGCCAGAGTACCTGGAGAGCACCTACACAAATACAGGGAGATCATGTAAACTCCAAACAGAAAGGCCCCGGCCAAATGATTAGAACCCAGGACCTTCTTGCTGTGAGGCAAAAGTACTAACCACTGCGTCACAGTGATGCCCTTATAGTGGCATACAATACACAAATAAAAGATTCTGATCTCAATCTTTAACTAACATGTTCATTTTATTGTTAGTAAGCTACCACATTGTTTCAAAAAATACTGCTCTACTATTATGCCTCAATTCTATCTTTAAATTTGATTTGACATTATTAGATGATCATCCTTTGTTTTTGCCTCCTTACCACCCTGTTAGATAATTTTCTTTCTAATATTATCCAGCTATATCCTTTGTTAATTCCTGGTTACTTTGCTAATTACAGGGTACTAATCATTTTCCTTAAAACTCTATCATCAAACTATCACCCCTCAATAATCATGATATTACCAAGCTGTAAAGTGCTACTGATTACCGACACACAAGCACTGTCCACTGCTCGTGCTGAAGCTCCACTGTCCTGCTCTTCGAGGACAATGAGACACTGATCTTGCCAACATTGGCATTGTGATAAACTACTTCTGGAGGCAATCATGAAAATTTACATCATCCCTTGACATTTAGCCTCACACTGCAAACACTATCAATGTGGGGTGTCTTGTCTGTACGGGTTGTGGGAGCGTGCCTGCATGTATGCGTATGTGCATGAGGAATATCCTTCTCTGACATTTAGTCTTGCTGTCCACATGGTTCTCTGCAGGAAGAGGCAACGTGGGAATGCCAATCTTGAATCCTGCAACTTTTTTTTTTTCGTGTGTTTGTGTGTATTTATATCTATGTGTCTGTTTTTGTGCAACTGTGTCAGAATTGGAATACACAGTTATTAAGGGGAAGGCCTGCCACTCATGTGTCTCCAGAGGATGAGGAGACCAGACACCATAGAGAGGAGGAGGGAAAGGGAAAAGGCAGGCTTAGAGGAGAAACAGAGAGAAGCCCAGCTAATGAAGGAGAGGAAGGGAGTGGTTAAAGTGTCAAGGCACCCATTGTATTGCAGGGCAGGAGCAGTAAAGACAAGCTAGTGGCCTCCACAACTTTAAGATTGCCATTAAACTCTTGCCTTACTCATGTTTATGGTTGGCTTTGTGTGTCAGAGGAGAAGGGGATTGTAAAGCCGGGCTTTGTCCGTCTGCCATCGATTTATTTCCTTCGTTAGGGTGATGACACTGCCTGCTTATGATGTCCTAGCACAGACTGTAATTACAGAGCACTTCTGTCTTTATTGATGTCACTTTGTTAGTTTAATTACGCTATATTGGGTTTTAGAGTTGCGGCAAGAGCAAAGCTATGATGTAGGGCAAAAATCATCAATGGAACATCCTCTTTTGAAGATGTCGGGTGCAAAGAGTTGGGAGATAATTATTTCATAGAAAGACATTTAAAATAGACCCTGTGCATCGCAACATCTACAAAGGCAAAGAGAAGGTAATCTAAAATTTAATGACTATTTCGTCTGTGTTATGACCAAAGTCAGAGGGAGGAGGCTGCGAATGTGATGAGGGCCTTAATGGAAATGAAACACCTGGGTTCAACCTTGAGAGCGACTGTTTACGCTCCCAGTCCCCAGGTGCTGGGGTTGACTGAGAGGAGCAGAGAACCATTGGTGTGTCTGTGTGAGCACAAGTGTGTGTGTGTGTGTGTGTGTGTGTGTGTGTGTGTGTGTGTGTGTGTGTGTGTGTGTGTGTGTGTGTGTGT
>JAVDPK010000263.1:304907-332468 GCA_034780415.1 Cichlasoma orientale
TGTGTGTGTGTGTGTGTGTGTGTGTGTGTGTGTGTGTGTGTGTGTGTGTGTGTGTGTGTGTGTGTGTGTGTATAGAGTGTATATGAAGGGATGGGACCCATGGGGAAGCAGTGCCATGTCAAGGTGACCCTTGAGTGGAGGAGGAGGAGGGAGAGGCCACCTGCTTGCTGGCGGTGGCAAAATAAGGGTGACAACCATCCACCTGTCTGAGAGCACTCTCATTCCAGACCCCATCTGCCCACCCCCTTTGGGATATCTCCTCCCCAGGGGAACCTGTGACCCTCACTGTCGTCCAGTTGAACAGGCCTCCTGTCCACTGTCAGGAACCAGCTAAAACCGCCACTGCTCACCTCCGACCGGAGGCCATTCAGGGGCACTGTAATACAATGCAATACATAGGGGGCTCTGGAGCAGCTGCCAGTGGTTTTATTCTACTTCTAGTTTTTTGGTTTCAAAGTGATACAGGTCCCTCGGCCTTATGTGTGAGACTGCGCTATAAGTCTTCTGGCTTGCCTAAGTCATCACACGTAGCCAACAGGAAAGACCTTTATTTGGCCACTTTTTCCTCCTCTACGATGTTCCTCAAACTGAAAACTCATCATAGTGTTCTGTAGCACAGATAATCACTGGCCAACAACAAAGCACTTTGGCAACTCAAACAATGGTCACATATAGTACACTGTCCATTTATCACCTCTCTCTCTCTCTCTCTCTCCCACTGTGCATACAGCTGCCCATGCTTCTTCCTTTATTAGAGTGGAACACACACAGAATTACATTCTTTTTACACAGCAATCCACCCTATGGATATCACTCTTTATTCAAGGATCTCTGTCTGACTGCAGTCAGGGGCCATCCCTGTCTCCCCTGGCTACAGACCTGTGGTGTGGACCTAGGGCTGTATTCCGTTTTCTCTTTAGGTTTTATCCACATACCTGAGTGAGGTCTATGGAAACGACCCACCAGACTTCTAACATGTCTTCTGATCTCGCTCAGTCCTCCAGGGCTGACAGACCTACTGTACTCTCCCTCTCAGCGAAGGGATTTCTACTACAGAAAACTGATGCAGGGAAAGATAGAGAAAGTATAGAAACTGATTGTGAAAGAGCAAAAAAGGAACCGATTTTAAAAGTGAAGGGTGTGAGCGAGGCAGAGGATACTTAAGTTAAACAGAAACATTAGCTCTTTGCTCTCTCCTCCACGAATAAAAAACCTGGCTTGCCAGAAAATCATATGCTCACAGTAAAGCAAATGCAATTTAGAGAAGGTTGCAAATAGGTTTGTAATTGAGGCAGGGTGGGGCTTAGAACAGCATCCAGGAGCTGGATTTCTCTCATCTCATCTGCAGACCTCACTGCATGTTCTGCATGATTACCTATTGACTCATAGTCTATTGGCGTTACCTCGGCTGCTTTGTTGGAAACAGACACAATGATATCTCTACCCTGGCGGATGTCACAATGAGAAGCTGATTAAGTGCCCCGCTGCTTCTCTGGAGTCTTCTCTTGCAAAGATTTCCTCAGTGGGAAAAAATTGAGAAAGACATGAGAGGGCCTCAAGAGGTATGAGCAAGATGCTGTAGGAAGAACTCCTCCAAGAGAGCACCCCCAAAATAATAATAATAATAAAAATGCCTGCTGCATGTCACATTTCTACCCCTAACTGTCAGGACAAGTGCCCCCTTCACTTTGTTTATAAAACCTGATCTCCAGGCTTGCTATGCTATAAAACAATCTGACCAAACCTTGATCCTACGCTCAGTATCCATGCTTAGTCCGACAGAACAAATCCATTTCTCTTCTCTAAAGTGTTAAAACATTGGCATCTGGGTGTTGCAGCTACTCTGTTTATGTGATGTGTCTCACGCCCTGCTGGGCACATTTTTTGGGGATTCCTAAAATTATTGTTAGTCAGCTTGGAAAGCACAACAGTATCAGCAATGCTAGCTGTCAATTCAGAGCCAAAATACTCCGGAGGACTGTTGTTTTGCATTCGGGCCCAACTGCTGTTTCAGACTAAAGCAGCAGCACATATATAATCTCTAATAAACACCATTATTGTGTTGGGTTTATGTTGTAGCTCAATTCTTCTATTACCATATGTCTGCAGATCTACAATAGTGATTAAAAAACATAAACTACTCATAAATCTTTGCTTATCACAGAGAGCTAAATTGTCTCTCACTGCAATTGCATTAGGGTGTCCTTTGGCTAAAGGCAAGAGACAATGATAGATAGTAACAGGGTTTACTACAGGAAGGCAGGAGGCGCAGACAGGGGAAGGGACACGGGGAGACAGAAAATGGCAGAATGTGTAAATACAGAGTAGTGTAAGAAGAACAAAAATGGTTAGAGGAGAGAAATTGGGAGTCTGAACAGGAAAAAAGAAGGTAAGGGATGGTGAGAGGAGGAGGGCGATGACGAGGAGAGAGAAGGTTGGTCTCATTACTATTAGACCTTCTCTTTCCCTCCAGGCTCAGGTGACCCTGGTTCTCTAGCCCTCTGCCTTGCACACCACTAATCATTTGGTTTTAATCACCGGGATATTCTCCCCCTTTGCCCCTCCCCCACTTCCCCTCCCTTCCCTCCATGCCCTACTGTGCGCCCTAGCCTTTGCCAAGGTCCAGCTAATTTTATTCTAATTGGCCATAGCCTGGGCTGGGACCAATCTGCCTGATTGTCCTTATCCATCCGTCCATCCTGTCTCTGTTCCACTCCTTGTCCTTTCTGTTCTTTTTCCCTCTGTCTCTCTCTCTCTTTGCTGCCTTCAAAACTTCACGCCTGTTTCTTCATCTCGTCACTGCCTCCTCTCTCTGCCTCATCTCTCTTTCACCTCTAATTTTTCTTTTTACCCATATGCTGCCGAGGCAGCTCCCTCCCACTGTCTTTCATGCCATTCATTGACATCGCACTTGTGCGAATGTTTTCCAATTTCTGTTCTCCCTCTCCTGTTGACCTTACATTCCGCCAGACAAAACAAATAGCCTTGATGTTGTCTGCCAAGAAAAAGCTTCATGTGACTGCCTTGATCCACACACAATGGCATGAAAGAGAAATGTGAAGCTGTTCAATTAGGGTAAACCTGATGGCTGAAACCTGACTTTCTCCCTCTTTTTATGAGGGAGTGAGAGGACATAGACTGTGTGTCAAATGACACCGAAAAAAAAATGAAAGTACTGTGTGAACAACAAAGGGTGATGAGACACCCGCTGGCCAAAAAGCACAGAGAATGAAAATGAAACAGATAGTTCAGTGATATAGCTGTCTTCCTCATAGGGTTGTGTGAGCATGGTACACATTGTTACATTCCAGCAAAGAAAAATGTCTCTTATTTTACTATTTTTAGCAAAAGGGCAGTTCTATGAACAGAAACCTGACTCATTTAAAGTCTCAAACAAAAATATTCTAAAAAGTAAGTTCTGCACAAAAATTATAGTTGCGAACTTATTGGCTCGCTGACAAAACTAAAAAAAAAATTAAAGCAAAAAGTTACTGTACTGGTCATCATGGCTAACCTTACCAGTCACACTGCAAGCACAAAAAAAAAAGAAAAAAAAAAGAAAGGCAGATGGAAATCCTACATTACAATCATACGCTACAAATCCCCTACTTTTCTTTTCTCCTCCGGATCAACAGCTCCAATAAATTTTCATTACACCTGTGTGAAGCGCTTCAAATAGAGCCACAGAAGCAGAAACTAATTACTTTCTAATTTATTGACTAATGGCCACAGCCCTGGGAGACAGCTGCAATTGTTCTAACAGTCCTGCTGCTCCGACTGCACTCAGGTCCACTTTAGATTCATAACCAAAATAATTTATCATTACAAGCACATTAAATTGAACCGTATAGACCATAACAGTGGTAATTTATATCATTTTGTTGTTAGGGATGCTTTTCTCTCCCCTGTCTTGAAAGCATGCAATCTAGGGGATAGGATTCGTCTCCAGGCAGTCGTATGTGGCAGGTTCACTTTGTTCTTCAAAGAACTCTTTGTTTTGCACCTCATTCACCATTTGTTGGACCTTAGGGTAGGAGGGAGACAAAAAAAAGAATGTGCACCTTTTTTTTTTAAATTTAGAAAAGAAAAAGCATAGGTCTGTGTTATGCATCACAAAGATGAGAGCCGAGACTGAGTTAAACTACAGTCATTGCTGCATGTTACATGTATATGACATGCATATTACATGAATAGCACACAATCTGCCTCTGACTCCGGGGTAAATTTTCAGTCATGTTTTAGATTCCAGCATTTCTCAGCCAGTTTTTCATCCAGACAAAATACTATGTTAATAATGAATGAATTTTTAGCGACTGTCCCATAATGCATTTCTTTCTTGATGGGAACGGTGCCTTCCAGGATGTCAATGTCCCTATCAACAAGACACAAATGGTCACCCAGTGGTTTAAACAGCGTGATAACAACATTAGCCATGTGTCAAGGCTTTCTTAATTACTACAGAGGATGCCATTTGTGCATTGATTGGAAGCAAAGCATGAGATAGCATTTTCCGTTAGTGTCATTAAGACGGAAAGCCCATGTGATCATGCAAATACATTATATAAGCACTGATTAGCATTGACCTTGCCCTCTAACAGCGGAATGGTCTGAAACAATGCCAGCAAAAGCATCTCAGTATGAAGCCAGTTTAGAGCAGAATAATAATACACATAAATTAATGAACAGGCTACCAAATTAAGTACCAGCAATAAATCAGGTCTTATTCAGTAGTCACGACACACTGAACGTAGCACAATTTTGCACTAATTTATGCCCGTGATTGTCTTTTGTTCTACTGTTTTATGTAAAACAACAAATATCCTCGTGGTCTGAGGCTTCAGCCAGATTTCAGCACAAAGACCAGTGGATCTGTTTAAGGAATTTCAGCCTCTCAGCAACAACTACTGATAAAAGCCACGTTGATAGTACAAATTTTGTGTTGTGTTGTGATACGAGATGCTAGAAGCTGACGACGGTGTGGTCCCGAGGGAGAGCCTGAACAGTCGCAGTCTGCCTCCATGGTAGGAAACCTCCATTCACACCTCCCACTGCATGAACATGCCAACTGCTTGCATTTACACTTCTGCCTTTCAGTTTTTCAACCTTTAAAAAGGCACACAAACAGCAAAGTTGCTCAAACTGTAAAATTCAACTGTAGTTTGCCATCCGTAACAACGACGACACAGGTGACCTTTCTCCTGCAGTTTCACCTGCAGTTATTTAAGCTTGTTGTGCTCATGCAGCGTGTGCCTTTGTTAGAACCTATTAGTTGACTGGAAAGTTTATGAAATAGGGCCTAATCTGATCTGGTTAAAAATCTCCATTCAGCCCTTCAGTAAAAAGAACAATCAGCAGAGGCGGTTTACACAACTCTAAGTGTCCTTAGTGACAACACTAGTAAAACACCGATGATAATAAAGAAAACAAATATCTAAGCTACTCTGAGATATTTGTTTTATCCTTTTTTTTTTTTTAAATTGGCTCACCAATCAAATCCATAATCATATACACACAGTACTTGAAGAACACACATGGGCTCCCAAATACCATTTGTGCTCACTCTATCTGTTCTCCTCTTTAGCCATTCAAGCTTTCACAGCCTGATCAATAGAATTCAGCAGGCCACAAACACAGAGAAGAGGGTGTGTGTGGAGGGGTCCACTGGGAGAGACAATAAGGACACTGAGAATAAAACTGAGACCAGAGACACACAAACATAGACACACGCTCACAAGCACACACGTATACACAACCTGTCCTATATTCCCAAGCCCAGCATTTACGTCAGCATCCTGTTTAAGACACTGGCCACTTAATGGAGCATAGCCAAGGCACTATGTGTATTTGTGTGCGTGTGTGGGTGTGGGTGTGGGTGTAAGTACGTGTATGTGTAAATAATGTTGGGCAGAGAGAGTTTACCTGCTACAACAGAGGCAAGGGAAGGACACACTACTACAGCGGAACACACACAAAGTCAAGCACAATAGCCATTAAATCAAAAGCAATCTCTTTGCTCGTGGCAATTTATACACTGAGAGCTCTCACACATGCATGAACATGTACATACACATACACAAAACTGATGAATGCCACTATCAAATACACTGTGAGACTATTAGGTTACTTCAAAACTGTAGGGGGAAAAAAAGTGGGAGGAAATGAATGACATTCCAACAGTACATCCTCTCCAAACCTGAACAAAATGTGTCAGCAGTGGGAGTATAAAATCTCTGAATGAGAGTTTTTTGGCATAGGAGATATGGAGAGAAATCAATTTTAGGGCCAAGTATGGTGCCAAGGACGTCCAGAAGGGCATAGCGCTGTTGATCTGTTCATATCAATTTGCTCCTTCCTGCAGACAGAGAATGCCACAGTGTGCAGCGCTGCATCTTTAAGGAATATCGCCGTGATAACGGTGCCATAAAACACATCATTTTACAGTCAAACCATCTCTGTCTCAAATGCACTTGGAGCGGAAGCCATTTTCAAGCAACATAAAGTTTAACATGGCGCTACATCTGCCGAGCCGCTAGCTTCCACAGTACATGGGACTGAGCAATTTAATTAGGGGACATTGTGTAGCGCAGAAATGAGCCCCACCCTCTCTATCCGGACCTAATACCTCCTAAACTTGTGGTCATCTCTGGAAGAGCAGAGTGCATACTAAACTGCGCTATCCAGTATGCATTCAGATACCAGTCACACCATTGTGACACAAAATTCTTGCACGAATGCAATTATACAGATGAGCAGTTTGTTTATATCAGCCTCCAAGTTTCCATTTCTAAAGAGCACGAGTATGACAGATTTATGCCTTCTCGTGGTCTCTAATGATCTATTATAACACAAGACTGCTGCTGAATGCAAAGTATACTAATATTAAGATATTTATGACTATCCAGTTGTTTTTTTTCTGTGTGGAACACAGAATTTCATTTATCTTAAACTGAAATTTTCTACATGAATACGTACCGGAAATAAGCCTATTCAAAGGCTCGAGCAATTCAACGGAAAAGAAGACCAAAACATTTTGAAAATAAAGTAAAAATTTTGATGAGCCGCTTTGATGGTTATTAGTCAACTGAGAAGTGACTTTACCCCTGCAGAGATAACTTTTTGAATAATGTCTCCCTTGAAAGGTCATAAAGCTAGTGTCCCTCAAAGTTTGCCTGATTTCTATTGGATCCTCCCTCCACTGAGCGTTTCAACTACCTGTGTGAGAAGTGTCCACTAATGCACCCTAACTCAGACCATATAGATCTCAGATCCTCAAGCGCAAAAGTTTGATTTTTGTCTTGAGCATCTGAAAGAAGGATCCCAATTTAAATTTAATGCATCAGTGGTAATGGAGGGAATGGTGAGGGACATCACTACTTACTATTGGGAATTACCATAGTAATCACTGTGATCTGTAGAGCCTTGCAAAGCACCAAATGATCTATATGCAACCTAGAAAGTAAACATGTTGCATTTCAGCACTATGTATAAAACAAGTATGGGAAAAACATGGCTTCCATATCACTTGTTACCCAAGAGGTGAGGTGCACAACATAGGTTCTCTAATGGCAGCTCAGAAAAGCATGTGAGGTGTTTGGCTGTGGGTGAGAGGTGATTGGCCAGTTGGAGACACAAAGGCAAAAGTTCAATTAAAATGTTGCACAAATCAATTTGTTTGCCTTAATCACTTTGTTAATCTGTTGAAGCATCTACTTAAAAAAAAAAAAAAAATTCCCGTGTCACATTTTCTGCTGTGATAATGGAGCTGCAGAGAGGGAGGGGCAGTTGCTTGGGTTGAGTGCTTTTTAAATGGCTCACCCTCTGGTTCTAAACACATCGCTCAGTATGTCTTCTCGCCCGTCCCTGAGTCTCTTTTGATGGGGTGTGTTGGTAATGAGGGCCTCCTGTAGTGCTGCACTCCGTTCCTCTGTTGGTGCAGAAAAGCGCACCCCCGCCATGTCCTGACATTCTGACAGATAGGAGCCGTGGAAAGCATATGGCCAACGTGGCAATGCCTCCAATGTCCTCCAAACTGTCGTAGGGCTCAAGCATAATGAGTGGTGGAGATGAGACCGAGTCCTACACTTTCGAAACGTTAGTCATCAAGTTTTTTTTCTTCATTTGCCAAGAGTCAGCTTGACAACTTGCTTCATATAAGAGTTGAGATATCCCATAAATTTGTGACTTTTCAGAAGAAAATCATGTAGCTTACCATGACATAGTCAGATTGGAAGCTTTCAAGACACAGTGCATACCTAGGTTGACTGCCAGGCATTTGTTTTCTAAAACAATGTGAGATCTTGCGGATACATTTAAATTTACACTGTATAAATTCAGCAGAAAAACAGCTGTTCAACTGGTTGGGCTGCTTTTTACATGGATGACAACATGGAGTCAAGTGGCAGATAATCAGGGTGGAAACAAAGAGAGACGTCTCTGACTGAGGCAGAAGTGAGTGATGGTGTGCTGGGCCAGGAAGTGGCTGCTCTCCCTGTCAACTGTCAGTGCCGTTAGTGTCCAGAAGCTGAGGTCCACGGTGACTAGACCTGATTTTAGATAAGGCACCCATCCAGCCATGCCCTCGACATGGCCTCCCTCTGGCCCAGACTACTCTGCCAGTCAGCTTCCCTCCCTCTGTCTGGCCTCTTATCCCAGACCGTCTAGACACCTCCCTGCACGCAATCCCTCACCCCAGCCAACCCGGGCCATTCTTAGCTCTTCTGCTTTCTCTCTGCTCAACACTGTGTCACAAAACTGGCTGCTTGAGGGTTGTGAAGGGCTACAGAACAATGCGAGGCAGTTGTCTCTCTTACTTTTTTTCAAGCCACTCCCTGTAAGGCTTAGAAACCCCTTCTCAGCATTTCTTCTGTGAGAACAGCTGATATAACAATCAAATATATAGCTAAAATTTATCAGAAAGTCTCAAGGGTTGAGTGTACATGTAGTGTGACCAATTATAATGAGGTAGCCTGCACCAATTATTCTATGATGTAGACACGCCTCTGAAAAACAAAAGTAACAAGTGAAAGTGTTTCATCCACTTTTTGGTATGAAGCGAGAATGTGAATGTGAACAATGAAAAAGCTAAGAGGCAATTACAGAGCGGACGGCTTAGAGCACAGACTGATCTGCTGGTAGCAGTGAAACCACCCGAGAGGCTGTGTTCTATAGCTACAACTGTCAGAGAAGCCACAGGGTGTGTGTAAAGGATGAAGACCTTTGCACTCTCATTGTCCAACAGGTGGCGTATACACACCATACATTAATATTAGCCCTAATGAAAAGCCCTTTAACCCTGACCTGCTCTAGCAGAATGTGCGGGGTTGCAATGTATCAGCTTTCCTATTCACAAAGCCAGAGCCTCACACCCATGACTGATCTCTATTAAATTACATGGATTAAATCAGAGATCCTTAATTAGGCCCCAATAAAAGTGTCATGTGGCTTTTGAAACCTCTGAGCATGCTATGATTGGATAAAAATGTGAAAACATACTAAATGAAATTGGTTTACCACTGAGTGTGCGCCCCATGACTCTTGAGTGCAGCAGCAAAGCAGGGGGAAATAAAGTGTGGAGAAATAAGTAAGAGAGAGAGAGAGAGAGAGAAGAGAGACGCAGATGCAGAGAAAGAGCGAGAGGGGAGTCTCAGGGCGAGTCACACCTCTTTGCCTCAGAAAAGCTCTTAAATTCCATGTGTGACCTAGGGGAGAGAGCTCTAAAGAGTCAGCCTAAGATGCCGTGATACAGAATCTGACTGTTGCACAGCAATGAGCTAATGCTACAAGCCACACTGAGAAGTGCCACATGCATGGCACACAGCTTCCGAAGACCAGACAATCACTGCATGCATGTAGTTTATTATATGTGCATACAGAGCACAAACCCACATGTACTCACTCATAAACACTTCAGAAAATACATGTGGGACTTGATTCTCTTTAAAAATTAGAGCGTAATGTTTCCCTGCGCCTCTGGACCCTCGATTTGCCTAGTGTCAGGATGGCCAGAAGCTTTTAAGTGCTTTAAACCCATAATAACCCTAATGCTTTGTCTCCCCCTGTGAGCTTTCTGTTTGTTCATAAGAAAATGAAATGTGATCGAAATAGAAGCAAAGATGGGGACGTTCAGACATTTTGGGGGTTGCTGGGGATTTGCTGTCTGTAAAGGCATTAAAAAGGGAACAAAGAATAAACAGGCTCCAAGGATGTGTTATGTGGTGACAGGGAAAGTCTGCGAAAGGCTGGGATAAAACTGTGAACACATACAGGAACACAGCACACATTGGGCTTCTTATTTTGCCCTCTTCTCCTCTTGCACATTGGCTTGTTATGTTGTTTGTGATGTTTCTATTTTTGAGAACATGGGATTGGAAAAAAAAAAAATCCAGATCTACTGTCACAATGCATAGCAGGGAATAGTAAGCACACAAACAAAAAACAGCCCCCAACCACCTTCCCACTCGCCACTAATCCTCTCATCCCCAAATTATGGGTGCAGTCACCCCTTATTCACTTCTTGCGGGAGAGAGGGAGAAAGACAGCTAGGGCTCTAGCTGTGAACAGACCACCCTATCTTCCCCTCAAAATGAGCCTTCTGCCAGAAGACACCAGAACGGTAGGTGGTACTCTCTCACCATTACATTTCGCTTTTATCTCGCTTCCCCTTTGCCTCTCCATCCTCCTTTCATTTCTGCTCTTTTTCACTCTTCTTCTTCTACTGTAAACCGCCTAAGGTGATTATGGATTGCGATCGTGGTGGGTGGGGAAGGAGAATCCCTGTCTTTGTTTCCTTAAAATAGGTTTATTATTACCCAATACAGTCGAGAACCTCTGCGAGATTGTTAACACTGTGGTTAAATCTTGTAGGTTGCATCAATCGTAGCAAGTCTGCACATCAGCAGGATACACAAGAAATCAAACCCATTCACTGGGGAATCATAAAACTGACTAATAAACTCATATTGAATATCTTTTAATCAAATACACCATTATTCACCTGAACAGAACTCTATACCACAGGCCTCTGAAGAAGATGCTAGAAAGGGGCCAGTGACTGGTGGCTGGCTGCGTTTTGTCTGAACAGTGTTGCTCTGTTTGGAGGTCTGCATTGGAGCAGAGCCATGCCAACCATTACAGCATCACTCCATTTTCCTGTCTGGTTTTCTGTCTGTCTCTTTCTCTCTCTCTCTCTCTCTTTTAGTGTGTCTATACGTCTGTCTCTCATACTCTCTCTTTCAGGCACAAAACCAAGGTGCACATTAGGTGCTGGTGCTGCACATTTGATGCTTGGCTGTCACTGTATCATTGTCTAGTGACATAAAGCGCAGTAAAGCACTGAGCAGTGATGAAGTGGAGGTGTTTTAAACCTGCGCTCGCTGGCACATTTCTTGCCTTTCAACCAATGTCATTTGGAGAGTGTTATTATCCCACTGTGAAAGTAGCCAATCCACACCCAAAACATTGAAGAGAGAAAGAAAGAGAGAGAGAGTTTCTTCCGTGTCAGTACTTGCTCCATTATTCCGCTGGAGGCTTGATTAGACAGAGGGGGTAATTTACGAGCCACTTCATTGCCAATTCAACGGGCACATCACCTGTAAATAATTGAAACCCTTCATGTCCATTCCGACATAATCATATCGCTATCATGCTAATGTATCCAGCAGTGCTTTCCTTTGGGTCAGGCGCGGGACTGCTTTAAATCTTGGCTGACCTGTCTCCATAACTCTCCAGGGCACAGCACCAACCTCTAGGAAACTGAAAAAATGAAGATGATTGATTACAGCAAGGAATGATGAAAAATTAAAAATATAGCAAACAGATACCTGACTTCTCTGCAAGTGGGTTGCAGGTGGAGGGGAAGAATTTTTGCTCTGGCTTGTTAATTATTTTTGCTTATGACGCGCATAAGAGCGATTCATCATCCTCTCATTTATTTATCTCTCTCCGAGTTCTATCAGTCAAGCTGCAGCATAAAAAGACAGCAAGATTTGAATGGTAGTAGAAGTTATGATAAGATGAGGGAGACAAGACAAATCAAACCCTTTGCTTTTTATTGTAGGGAATTGTATCATTGTGGGACTTGTCTTTCTCAAACACTCCTAATTATACGAGTGTTTAACTGAACTGATGGCTATTTTTCTTACTTCATTTAAAAAAAAAATGTCATGAATATTAATTAATCCAATCTGAATTGGTTCTCACCTTTCTTTATGCCCACTCGTCTCAAATGTGCATGACAAGAAGAGTTGAATAATTTATCAATTGACTTATATTTGAATTGATTAATTCACTAATGCAAAATTAATACATGGCTATCCAGTACATTCCATCCCCGACACTCTGTCTCGTCTTTTATGAAGTAGTTAAAGAAGTAAGGGTCTTGCCTTGAGTAAAGTACTGACTGAGTAAGTGGGCAGGAATATCCACCTACTACAAATGTAATGATGATGTTTCATTAGAATCAACAGTGTCTCAGGCAGACTAAGACAAGTAAGAATACCCCGAGTGTTTCATGCTGAGTGCACCATGTACTCTGGGGAACAGTTTTCTGCATGGTTAGGTAACAACTGACAACAAATAAATAAATGAAAGAATAAAAATCAATAAGCAAGCAAAAAAAACCAAAAAAAAAAACAAACAAAAAAAACAAGGGGGGGTGAAAACAAACTATGGAGGTCAGCCCGATGGGTGAAGGTCAGTTTAAAGTTTAAGTAAATAAAGGAGCTACTGTATGAACCCGAATCCTCTGTGTATTAGCGGCCTTGATGTGAAAGGCACACAGCAAGTCAGGTTGCTGCTCTTTCTTGGTTGCAAAATGATGAGAAGGTGCAAAGGGTCAGTCCTGCCATTTGACGTTTTTACACATTTTAATGGTGCCAAAAGGCAACTCATCATCTGCTGTACTTCCTGTACTGCAAAGCTCAGTTGGGGTGAAGAAATGGGACAGAATGTGTGCCAGTGTGTGTGCGCGTGTGTTTTTGCACACTCATGTCGTGCCTGTTCTTTGCTGGTGATTCACCATGCTCTCTGGCAGCCGTCCAGGACCTATTTTCTCCTTCTCTTTTCATAACAGCAAAAAGTATCGTCGAAGCGGTGTGTCCTGTCCTTTCTCTTTCTCTTCCTCCTCCTCTTCTCATTCCTCTGCCACTTCCTGTTTTTCCTTACCCCATCCTCCACCTTCCTGTATGTGTGGGAGCTTTTAAGACATGACTCTGTTTTGCTCTGTGGTGCTACTACTCTACACCAATGGGATCTTAAAGTGACAAGTCATGAACAGACTTTCGCAAACCCCACCCATTGCGGAGAGTGGCAGACCAGATTCCAGGGAATGGCATAGAGTGGTGCGTGGGATGGAAAGCTGTTTAAAATACCCCCAAGGGTTTTCGAAAGGCCCAGGATCTGCTATCCGCTACACCATATGCCTACAGGACAGCACCCAACTGGGAACCAGGGTATGATGGGCTGAAAATAGGGACTCACAGTCACAATCCTCATCGTACTGGCCAACATACAGCGATTCAGCACCAACACAGCAGTGTGACAAGGTGGAAGAGAATAGTACAAAAGAAGGTGGGGAGCAAAGGGGGGGACTTGAAAAGAGAGTATCAAGGAGGTAAAGGGAGAGGAGCTGAAAGGACTTTAGTTTATGGGGAGGGGTGAGGGTAAGTAAAGAGGGTAAAACTGTGTGTGTCAATATGTGTTGAGTGTCAGGGTCTGTGTAGGAGACAAGTGTAGGCAGGGTTTATTGTCTGGACTTCTCAGTGACTCAGGTGTGAATAATTGTTGGGTCTACTTTTTGTGTATGTAAGAGAGAGAGAAGCCCAGGGGGACAGAGAGCTCAGTGAAGCGCCGGGTTGGTGTAGGGCTGGTCGTCTATGTGTCTGGGTGGCTGAGGGTGAGCTCAGCTGTGTCTATGGCCTGCTCCACGACAGCCAGCCTGCACGCTGCTCACCGGTGCAGAAGCGCTAATTGAATTAAGTCTTTATTATCAGCCTGCAGAGGCAGCACTTCTCCCCATCTCGGCCCGCTTGGCTGACACTTTCTCCTTGAACACCTGCTTGACATCAACTTCCTCCTCTATTTATTTATCCCTTCTCTCCTGTGGCCAGCTACTGGCTGCACTCCTTCCTCCGCTCCGCCTTTTTCTCCATATTGGCATAACAAATAAGGCTAGACACGCTTATTTTTCCACACTGGTTTTTTTTTTTTTTTAATCTATGTGTACTGCACAATACCTCAACTTGGATAGACTAACTTGGAACCCTCTACCACAGTCCTAAACTTTAATGTCCTAAACTTTAATGTCTATTACCATACAAAAAGTGGCACATAATAAAAAGGATTAATTCCAAAGACAGATCCTGCCCTTTGTGGCCTTCAGCAGCAGCAGCAGCAGCAGCCCTGTTGCATGTAGGGGAATAAAGGCAATAAAACTAGATGATGTTCTATGTTCTTTTGAATGGTCTCTAGTGAGCAAACTGGCCAGGGTAATAAACAGCAGCTGGGATGCAAACTAACATATATCTAGTCCCCTGTCCATTTCCACTAGCCTCAGGCTCAGGCTGCTTCCCTGGGTTTGGCTTGGGCATTACTTTAAAGGACAGACAACAAGAGGCGCTATTAAGTTGGCTTGGAGTCTGAGGCCCAGGCACTTGGCACAACACTCGCTGTAATCTATTGACCGTTTGCATTCTCCCTCCCGTGCCCCAAAACCACAGGACTTTTCTCTATCTGTCAGTTGAATCCATTGCTCACCTCCCTCCGTCTCTATCTGCTGTATACCCACTCTATTTTTCTTTTTTTCTCTCCCTCATCCAATGTCAGCTTAATCCCCCTCCATTCCATCTTTCTCCTGCTCTTTCGTCTGTTTGCGTATGCCCCCCCTCCACTCTTTCTCTTCACGACATCCATCACTATTCCTCCCATCTCCATCTCGTCTGTTCGCTTCTCTTATCGACATGTTTCCATTTTCTAAACTGCTCTCGCTCAATCATATTCACTCTTCCTTCAATGACCATTTTTCATTTTCTCACTTTCATTCACTCTTACTTTATGCTTTCAGGGTTCACCTGACTCCTGTCCTCCCTGCTTTCCCAGGTGGGCCTTATTTCACCCAGCCTGCAAGGCCCCAGGTGGGCATCGCTGCCCATATCAGGGCTGTTGACTGGGTGGAAACAGAGTGGTACAATGACCTCCAGGGCCTGACATAATGGAACAACCTAGTCTGATTATACAAACAAACTCAACTTTTCCTCTGCTTTTTTTTATTATTACCTAAGCTTGATTAAGGGTGATATCTCATGCAGTCTTAATTTCAACGTGAGCTAATGAAATATCCCTTAATTTTCTATGCCTTTGTTTCTGTATGCATCTCTCTTTGTACTGTCCTCTCACACCCTTTCTTTCTTTCTCTCTTGCTCCTGCTGCTCCTGTCCTTTTCCACTCTCCTCTGAAACTCTGCCAGCCAACGAGTGCCACAAAGCATTAGGGCCAAACACTATCAGACGCCCTTCTCAGGCACATCCTACACATCTCCCCCCACCACTTATACACACACACAGTCACTGAAAGTCCAGCACTTCCTTACACCATTTGCCAAACCTGATGACAGAAACAGAGCTTACAGGTAGGGTTATGGAGGTTTTATTCACAACGGCAGACTCACCCAGATACCAACTCTCTACTAAAAATGACACGCACAGAGTATACAGGAGCACCCTGCTTTTCATTCAAAACACACACAGTTTTAGTTGTAATTATGCACACGTGCCATCTCCATATAATCATAAATGCCTGCATATGTTCATCCACAATGCAGTTTTCAATTGCACAGTCACGATCTCTCAGCCTCGCAAGTCATATCATGTGCATACACGAGTACATTTACGCAAAAGCATTAAACACAATCCCTTCTATCTATTTCTTCCTCACAGCCACACACACCAAGATCTGCACAAAATCATAGGCACCCTACACAATAGCAAACAGCATACACAATAGCAAACAAACAGTCATTAGCAGATTTCAGGCTGCCTCTCAGTTCTGCTCTACTCTGTTGTTGGTGTACCCGTGCCTCTGGGGTGGCGCCACTACTGTAGGTTTTAATAAAAGCATTGTCTTTGGAAGCTGTCTAAAGGGACTTGGTTTCATTTTGGAGTGCTGCTGCTGCTGCTGTTTCTGTTGCTGTGGATGTGGGAGGAGAGAGGGCTATTGCGCTGGGACGTGGGGGCGGCAAGGTTCAGTGTCAATGCGGGGCCCTCCAAGGACTGGTGCTTATTGTTTGATAGTTTCAATATACAATGTGTGGGTGCCTGTGTTTGTGTGTGTGAGAGGGAGAGTAAGAGAGAAGGAGTGTGTTCTGTGGTCATGTAAGCACATGTGTAAATGTACGCGTTCCGAACTAGTGCAAAAGTCAAAGCAAATAGCTGACACGACCCATCACTTCAACTTTCCAACAGCTACAGCTAGTCTACTGTACCATATTGTGCAAGAGAGGGAGTGTATTAAAAATGCATACATGGCAGGTGTAAAAGCAGCCTCTGTGTTGTGTTTTGTGATGGATTGCTTTTAACCAGTTCAATAAAGCAAACAGTGAAGAGAAGAAGCGCTAATGTGCCACTGCTTCAACATGAAACCGCACGATGTTCAGAGGATGCTCATGATAACGAGCTATTTCTGTACTACACACAGGTGTGCATTAGCTCTTTGGGCTGACCAATCTGTGACACCATCTAGTCAATAGTTACTCCATCTGTTAGCATTCAAACACCTCTAAAAAGCCCCTTAAGGAGACATTTGCGTCATTTATGATGGACAATGAATACCGGCTCTCAACAGGAGCACAGTGTTATGCCCATGATGAGGTCACATCAAATGTTATTGTCTAGATTTGGAACCACAATTCTTTCCCCCTTCCTTCTGTTTCTACCTTTCTCCCACAGGCACCTTCAGATCCCATCAACTGAAGCACTATAGTCACATCTTTAAAAAGCCAAAAGGAAAGAATGAGTATGGCTATCCGGAAGGATGCAGTAGAGGAAAATCCTAATTGTCCCTTTAAGTGTGTTCCCTCCTGTGGAGTGAAGGTGCGGGGTAACGGCCATCTTAAATCACAGCCTGGCCGTGGCCTTCATTAAAGCCATAATGCCAGGCTCTCCCTTTAATGGAAATGGAAGCCAGCGAGGCTGTGGGTGTAAATTAAAGTGTAAGGCCCGAGTAGGGAAAGATTTCCCCAGCTCTGACCGGTGCGGCCTGAATTAGCTGTAGTGCTGTTCAAGCAGTCAGTGGGAGAACACTGGTATTGATTTTAAGCACTGTTGCACTTCCTATCTAAAAGGGAATGTGTATTACTAGAGCTAAGCACATCAATCACTCAGCATTCCACCATTCTCCCCTGGCATGCTTCAGATTTTGAAATGATAAAACAGAAAACAGAAACAAACAGAAACAGACCCAAGCAAAAGATAACACTGGCTGTACGGTTACTGTACGTGCATCAGCATGAACCCACAGATACATCTGTGCATGTGTGAAACGGGTCCACTCCGTTTTATCTTCCTGGTGTTGACAGGATGCCATCTCTATTCAAGGCATGTACAGCATTGCGTGTCACCTTGGTCAAACAGCTGGTGTCAGCTCCTTGAGCTCTGACTGTGGCCCGCTCCCATCTTTATGACCTGCATGTGTCAGAGTTGTTACATGCATGCAGTGCAGCCATGCAGTGCCGTGCCTCTCTGTGTATGACCCCGCTGCTTATCTCTGCCTCCCATCACGCCCCACTAACCCGGACTAAGGGCCCTGGCTGGGGGAGAATTAGCCTACTTAGCCTATTCCCCACAGGGGTCAACCCACACACAGACATGCAGACAGCGCAACCACAATCAGATGCATACGCACCCACCGATATGCACCTGAAGATTCGCGATGACAAATGATAAGGTATCACTTAAGCACAGGTGTTCCAAGCATGACCTTTCACCTGTGACCTTGGACAGAAAGCTTTCATGTAGAGGCCAGCCATCAGTCAGCAACCATCAATCACACATATACGCCTCATCCTTTGACTCTCGCCAACCTTTCCTGGCCCCAACATCCATCACTGCACCCTACCTTTCCACTGACATCTGGAAAAATACAAACACTTCACAAGCTTTCTCGCTGACTCTCCTGTTGGCAAACACACATACGGGGTAAACACACACATCTTGTCCTGAAAAGACAAGTCCTCTAAAACATGAGACGTGTTATTGTGTTGTCAGGTGATCTGTAGATGTACACTAGGAGCTGCTCCCTGATGACATATCTGAGATATCAGCACCTGTACTAAGAGATGACATGGGGTTGAAATCCCTGAGCACACTAAGACCACTGCATCACACACGGCAAGTGGTGACAGACTGTGGCCATCACCATCCTGAAGACCATTTGTCTAGAAAGTCACTGGATCACAAGTCTCTCACATCTCACACAAGAGTCATTTTTAGGCTGTGCAGGATGGTGCCAGTACTGTGACATTTGTAATGCTCTAGCACCAAAAACATGGCCTTTTTTTTTTTCATATAACAACCCATTTTTTATTCCTTAAGTTCACTTAAGGTACGACGGCAAGATAAAAGAATGTGTATACGCCGCAGAGGATAAAAATGTGACTCTAATGCCAACTACACGGGCCACATGTAAAAAAAAAAAAAAAAAAGTGTGATATTGGATTCATTTTGGTAAATTAGACAACAGAGGCTCGAGACAGCATTCTTGATTTGAAAAAAGGTGTGCCTGATGCTCATTTGGCCTAAAATTACAACAACAGAGAACATATTTTAATTGGTAGCATTTTTATGCCGGACTTGTCAATGTCCCTCTGAGGCAGTGGAAGAGAGGAAGGGACGTGAGCAGTCGAAAAGATTTTGTGGTCTTACAGTGCAACAGTTCAGCCAAAGATGTCAATACTGACACTGTCCGATATGAAAAAGGATTAGCCAAATCCACTCAAACTAAAATTTGCTGTTAAATGTATAGGGTTACTATCACAAAGCTGCATCCATTACTAGTCATTATTCTGTGTTATATAATCGCATCACAGTCAGTGCTGCCACAGATACATCTTTTGCTGAAAAACTGAGGAAGACATGCAAATTGGCACTATATGTATCTGCATACTTTAAAAAAAATAAATGAGATCCTATGCTAGAAACTCTATTCTATTTCAAATATAGCAGTAGCTCTTGGCATTTTGTTCAACATGGGGGTGTAACATCTGACCTAGACAATGGAGTGGTGAATGTGCAGACAGATAGAGGCACATTAACATAACATTCACAGCAGATGCTGCAGCAGTGCATGTTGTGCTAATTGGTGTGCTAAAAGGCAGTTATTAGTCATTATTAATATTCTATAATTTATCTGCAATCTGTAAACTTTTCTGAACAGCCATCAGCAGCCTGTAATATTAAACATCCTACAGTGAACTTGAAGGTAATTTTGAGCTGTGCGTAAGGGAAATTGCCTTGGGAAAAAAAAGGAAAAAAACAAAAATGTAAATTCTGACTCACTCAATGTAATACTTGTAGGGCTATGAATCTTAAAAACCCTATGTTTTAAAGAGGGCAGTGAGTGTAATTGTCTTACCTTGTTTTAGGGGATGTCGTTAGCCATTCTTCATGCTTTTCAAATGTTATCAAGTAAGCTGCGATCTCCTGTGAAAAAGAGACGAGAGGAGAAGGAAGTGAGTGAGGCTTAGATATGTCATCTTTAATCACTGTTCTCTTGTGTTTGTTATACATCGGTGAGACTGCTTCATTGATATTCAGACAGTCTAACCAGCAGTGCAAACACAGGAAAGATGGAAACAGGGCAGTGCTGGGGAGTTCAGCCAGGTAAATGCAGACTGCTAAAAGTAAAATGAAAGACAGAAGTGGAATGCAGCTGAGGTCAGATCATCTTCTGAGACTATCTTTGTTACGAAAGCTTTGATCAGGTTCTCCTCAGAGGACATCAAGGTGCTCTCAGAGAGATTGACGTCTCTGTGTTTGAGAGTGAGCAGCTTTTAACATTTTTGGTCCGATCCTCCCCCAAATCCCTTTGATCTGCCCTTGACACTTCTCTATGGATCAATCCACTCTTTAACCTTTGAATGATAATTACACGCCAGTCTCACAATATTGACATGTGTGTGTATTGCTTCTTCAGAAAAGGTAGTGGATCCTTTGGAGTTAGTTGTGTACAGAGATGCTATAGACACCATACTTAAAAAAAAAAAAGCCCAAACTGCCACTGGCATAAATAGAGATACTTCAAACACTTTCATGTTTCCCATGCTCGCCCTGCCTACTGCATCAGTCTGACTGTAAGGGAGAACACGCTAGACCATACCCGGCCATTTTCTCACCAAACTAATGGGCAGAAATAAAAAGCACTTTGGATGCTGGTAGACAACCTAATGATTACCAGCGACAGCCAGCAATTCACTCTTCAGCAAGAACATTTGTCAGACTAGAGAGAGCTAGACACAAGGACAGAGCTGTTGCTATCTTCTACAAAAACACTGTCTTTTCAGTTTATAAGGATGTGTGTCTCTCTTCATGTTGGAGTGTCAACAAACCTTAAAGAGGGAACGTGTTGCTCAGATATTGTCTTGTTTGGTTTGTGAGGACAGAGTTTGAAAAAAAGCCTCCGCTGGGACTTCATGCTGTTACTTCACCCGTCCACATGGGGCAATAGTGTCAACAAAAGCAACAGCTTTTTCAAAAGTGGATAATGAAAAATATGACACATATAGTATGTGACAACACAAAGAAATTATAAAAAAAAAAACAAGTAAATTAAATTTTTTTTTAGACCCCTTTCCTTTTCTCTTTGAAAGCACACATACTCTAAAATATGCACCCCTGCAAGAAGGCACCCACTGGGCCTTCAAGGCCGTGTCACAAGTGTGACCTGGCTCAGACAGTGCCCTGGCAATAGCCCATGGGGATGCTGCAGGGCGCTGTGGTGTGAGGGGTTTCCAGGCTGTCAGGGTTCCCAACAGAAAAGGGGTGGTAGCATGACTGGCACTGTTGCCTCCAGGTGCACACTGGGAGATAATGCCTTGTTGATTAAGTTCTTGTTCTCCTGCCATAATGACCGGAGGCACAGAAGCCATGACAAGATGAAATCTTAAACTAATAAAATAACAGGAAGGAGATGAGGTTTTTCAAAAGGCGCTCAGGCAACTTTTGCTAGACAGAAAAAAAAAAACAAAACAAACACCCACAAAAAAAATCTACTTTGAAAGTATAAGAGCAGCCAGAGTGACAACCTTGTTGATTTAATGAGCAAATAATCCTGTTACGTAGACGTCAAAACATATGGAGAATGTGTGCTGCGCCAACAGCAATTACAATATTCACAGAAAAAACACAAACTAACAGATACGTCACCGTGCTGTGTGCATAAAACTGGACTAACACGCCTGTGATGCTATTCTGCGTTCATTCTGGGAGTTATAAACGGCAGCGGTACGCTCCTGCAGTGACCTCTGTGCCTGTTAGCGCATAACCCTTTCCATCACTCGTGCCTTTAAAATCCTGCCACAGCCCCAGCCTCAGTGGCAAAGGGTGAAATAGGGGGCCGCGCGGTCTCGTATTTAGAAGAATTAAAATACAAGAAAGAAGTGAGAAGAAAGAAAGAAAGAAAGAAAGAAAGAGAAGCATGGCCCTTCCTCTGGCTCTTTTCTCACCCCTCCCTCTCTGAACAGATGCCAGGGATTATTCCAACCCCCCGACCAGCCATAAAGGTGCAATAATCTTATGGTGAGGAAACAAACAAAAACAGACGTGCAGCCATTAAACAGCTGCAAAGAGACAAAGTCTGCATGGGCGGCATAATGAGGGGCTAGCATGCGTTCAGGTTGAGCAAACACACTTGCGGGTTAGTGCAAGAGGGGTGGAGGGGGGAAATGGGCAAGTGGTGTGCTGAGCACTGATGGTGTATCAAAGTCAAACCAGCAGCTGTCAATTGGCTTTGGACTCTATCTGCTGACCTTACTGCCTCTGGCCTGCGCTCCCTCACTAGGGAAATATTCAGAGGAGGCTCTCTGTACACACAGCTCCAACCTCACTCGCCGTCTTAGGTCAGAATCCACCTCATGCAAGGTTGTTTGTACTTGCATGAGGTTTATGCCTCACCCTCCCTCCTGACATGATCTTTGCTGTCGTTTTACCTCCAGGTGTTGTTAAAATATACCGTACCAGTAAGCGCTGCATTCTCCATATCTTAAGTTAAGGCAACCTTTCTTCTAAGCCTGATCTAAATAAATGACAATCAGCAAAAGCTGAGAACTAGCGAGTGAGTAGGAGCAAAACCTCTTCTAATTGACACTGCGCTTGCAAAAAAAAAAGAGAGGGCCTTTCATTTTCCAGGGGAAAGAACAACCCGGAGCTGTTTGTTGTAACCCAGCCATCTCATTTGTTTCTTTTGTCTCTGTAAAAGCTGCAACACACTGTTAGCAGAAGGGGCTGCCCCAGAACATGACAGAGCAGTCTAGCAGTTTCAGGGCTGATGGAGATGGAGAGGAGAGTGTTTATGTGTGTGTGTGTTTCCGTCTACCCTGTTACAGTCAGAAGGCCTGATTACTGGTTACCTGTCTGTGCCTGACACGTTATTAACATGCTCCTCAAGGGGTGTCACTCCTGTACTCATCAGTGTGTCTCCACTTTAGTTCTCTCTTCTTATAGCATCCACCCACCCTCTCCTACCTCACCCACTGTCTTTTTTTTTCTTCTCTTTTCCATTACCGTTAAGGTGAAAAGGAAAGCCACCATGAGAAAATTTTCATTTTGAGATGACTGGCTTTTACTGTCTTGCTTTTCAAATGATATTTTTCACTCTAGAGGTATAACATTTTCTCCAGAGAGAATCATCTTTTCAAATGTCTACCTATTTGAAATTGGAGATGACACTAACATATTCATCCCATTTCACTTCTTTGGACCAAGAAAGGGGAGCAGGAGCAGTAAACTCTCAGAAAAAAAAAAATTCACTATTTGGCTCATCCCCTATTCTAATGGTGTTAAAATTAGATGCAGTGATGATCTTATCAGAACTGTTTGCAGACCTGATTAGATGGACTTCACCCTTGCCCTTTCTTATTTCCACAAAAGTCAGCCAAAGATGACCCCGCTGTTTGATGTATTTGGATGACAGGCCTGATCACTTGAAACAACTGTCGCCGTTCCATTAGAAGGGGAGATAGGAGTCTTTGGCATTATCTCAGGACACATCAGACACCTGTCTCTAAACACCATCCATAATGTCTCGCTCTTCTTTCTGCATCAACAGGCCATTTGAGCCGACGGACAAAATGAGAGCTGGAAACAATACAAAGCTGGGAGGACAAAACTCTAAGTGCATTTTATTCTGTGCAAACCCCTACATTAAAATACCCTTAGTTACATCATTGTCTAAGAATTGAGTCTTAGTTTTTAAAACCCACAATTTACTAGACATTATGTAAAAACACAGAGTAATGACTCATTTTTTGTGAGCTCTGTTATTTAAAGCCAGACTTCATCACCCCCAAAAATAGGATTCAACAATTACAGCATATGTTTATCCATTATTCCTGTTACGTTGGTGCTCTAGTGACACTAATGAAAATGCACTTAATGAATAGCTGTATTAGAAAAACTAACTTTAGCAACAATATTGATTGCAGTAAAAGCCTGAGCCAGTGGAATGAATATGAGAGAGCAAGAGGATGTGAAAGAATAGACAGAGTAAAGTCTGGTTAGAGAGCAGAGCACAGCGCCTCCAGCCTGCCTCATGGTGAAGTCTGGGGAATGCATCCTCAAAGCTTTGACCTTGCCCTACACTTGAAAGCAGGAAGTGAATGAGAGGGGGGCCATGGGAGGGATACGGTTAGAGGAGCCCTCCCTGATGACCCGGGTTTTGCTGTGGAGTGCCAGGTCATCTGATATTTCCTCCAGGGCAGCCCAGGAAACCAGCCTGTCCAGAGCCAGGCACAAATGGACTGGCTGGTGTTTGGGGAGGGTGGAAGGAGTTTGCTGAAGCTCCAGCTATCACGAGTTTAGACCAAAAAAAATAAAAATAAACACAAAATGTAGTTAGTTAGAGATGAGTGCAAGAGAAAGCGATATAGAAGGAGGACGGTAGAGTTACTAAAAATTGAGACAATACAAACTAACCGAAAAGGAAGCAGGAGCTTCAAAGTTTAAAGTTTCTCCACGACGATGATAAATGCATTTAAAACGAGAGAAGCGTGGCGGTACGGTGATTAAAAAAAGTGTGATTTGGTTCGATTCTGCAAGCAAAAGCACCTTAGCGGAGTCATTTTGAGGTTTTTTTTGTTTATACTTCATGAATTCTTAATGCACTTGCAATAATGTATTCAACACTGTATCTATGTAATCTCATATGGATACATTACTCTTTTAAGGTAGGGAAAGTGGTAAGGTAGAGTGAATCTATTTTAGCAAGCTGTAACCTCCAGCTAGCCTTTAAGCTTTTCTGAGCATGTCCCATAATGGGATGCAGTTGATCTGCTATCAAGACAAATGGTCAGTATGAGAGAGAGAGAGAACGAGAGACAGAGATAGATGATGAGACAAAGGAAGAGAGAGCGAGAGTTCACAAAGCAAAAATAAACAAGAGAGTATGAAGCTGTTGACAGCTGCACTTGGCATCTGTTGAAGAAGGGTGAGGCTATCCTGCGAGCGCCTGTGCTAGGTTAAAAAGATGCCCTCTCCAGCATACTGCTCATTTGAACCTGCACGGGGCTTAAGGGAGCGGCGGTAGTCACACTGTGTCCACTCTGTTAATCCACTGTGACGAGCAAATTAGTTTTTTCTGCAGTAGCTGTACCCACAGCCTCAAACTATCCTGAAACTTTGGCAACTGATGCACCGGATTGATTTAAAAGCAAAAAGTGCATGACCATGGCTGAACACATTTCTGTGAGGAATAGTTGCTTAGCCCACATGAACACCTTTACCACAAAAGGTCTTACTATGTGTTTAAAATACACCTCAGGCGATTTTGTTCTGTTTGTCCATCCAGCTTGCTATGTACCATCTCAGCTCCTGAAGCCCAGCCATACAGGAGGTGGAAAGAGCGAGACAAGCTGTCCACTGGCCTACATTATACATAGTTCTGGAATCAATTTGACATTGATCCTGGATAGCTTAGATGTTTTCCAGTAGTTGGTCAATGCCTCTCTTCACATTTCTGCTCAGCATGCTGGTCATAAGACTGTTCTGAAATAGGAGGCATTCTCTTGGGGAAACTCTCACTCCTCAACGCCTCCCTGCTCCCACAATCAATGTTACCTACAGCAGCTGCTCTGCCAGCACTCTCTTTTTTGTTTACTATATCACTTTTACACACTATATTGTACTTACATACAAGAACAAGACTGAGCATAAGTGACAACAGTGGAAAAAGACGAGTCTTTCCTCAGGGGATGTGCACGCGCGCGTGTGTGTGTGTGGGTGTGTGTAGCTTGGCACATACGGGGGGGTGAGGTATCTTAATGTTATTCTTGAGATTTCCTTGAATACGTCAGTCCGTATCTGTGTATCTCAAAGACCGAGCAGGTGTTTGTCACCGGTGAGGCATCCAACCTATCAAGGCCGATTTTACCACAAACATTTTTCAGCGTTAAGAAGGAGCCATTTCGCGAAAAGCAATTACAGTAAACACAGAACCAGCAACAATTAATACAGCATTCCTGCAAAGGGAAGAAAAGCAACAATACTAACTACAGTAACTAACTCAATTAACTAGGCTAAGCACTAAGTTATTTGGGAGACAGTGGGTGACTCTGACAAGGCTAAAAATAAGCATGCTTTAATTAATATTACTAAACTACTTTTTAGTAGCGCAGTGTGCCGTCCCTAAAAGCCCCAATTTACTCATTGTTTAATTCAGCTCCAGCCAAGGTAGGTAGAGAGCCTTTAGTCAACAAGATCAATAAGAAGGAAGTAAAAGTCGTAACAAAGCGTTGCAGTTGAACCAGAGGAGGCTCAGCCGTACAAGTATCTCTCAGTGGCTTCCTTGCAGGTCTCGACTCGCAGATCAGTTGCCACCTGGGCCTCTCATTGTTGACCTCTGCAGCTGCAGCTACTTGTTACTGCGGTTAAAGGAAATCAACCTTTTAAAAAAAAAAAAATTGTTTCAATTTCAACAAAACTTATGTTTCTAAAGGTAATGAGTGATTGTGATAAATGATCTCTATATTGACCAGAACCATTATGATTAAATTTATGCCGCAGTCAAGCAGCCCTTCCCAACGCTGTGCATCCCAGCAGCCATAAGATGAAGGGAAAGTGTGACAGAAAGAAAGCGAATGAGACCAGGACCAAGAAGGAGCTGGCAGAAGGCAGGATCGTTTTGGCTTTGGTGCTGGAGCTGCTGTCTTGGATGTTCATTGAGAGGATGTAATTATTTGGCCCTGAAGGACCACAATGGTCAGCCATCACCTCCCACAGGAGGCTACATCATCACAAAAGACAAATGAAGGAGGAAAGCAGAGAGACTGGTGTATAGCTAAGCACAAGACAAACCTAGGAGACAAAAAAAATGGCTGGCATGGGAATGGATTTGCAGCATGTGATGTCTTACAAAAAGTGAACTGGACATAAAGTTGACTGAGATGAAATACATCCATCTTTGCCAGCCACAGTTTTTGTGCATGGGGACCCAGTGGCTGTTGCTATGGATGTGTGTACTCGCTGATGGAAAGCCCATATGGGACCACCTCCTGTTGTACCCTTGAGAGATGTGTCTTGTGTAATAATTCTATTATACCTCTTTCTTCTTTTATCTATCGCTCCCTCGCTTTCCCTGCAGGCTCTAACTTCTGGCAAGACTCTAAGATATGTTTGAGGCTTGGCGGAAATGTGGAGCACTATCTTGGTAAACAGGGCAAAAACGCAGATGCATTGTGGTGGTATGCTTCAGGGCGCGGCGGGAAGTGGCCAGGTTCACTTCCTGACACCCCACGGCTGTCTGACCTCTGGCGTCCGCGCTGCACGTCCTCTTCATCAGCTATGCAGCAGGATGTCTGTTCCCTCCTGCTGACAGCCCAACCAAGGAGAACGGAGAGTGGCGGAGTCTCCGTGATGCTGACCTTACCCCAGCCCCACTGCCGAGACTCCAGGCTGTTACCCCATTCTGCTGGCGAACTTTTATCCTCCTCCTCAAAACCCAACTTCTCGCCAACAAAAGTAGAAAAAAAACTGCAGGAGCAGTCAAACTTACTAGACAAGGGGGTTCTCTCTGTGTCTCCTCTCTTTCTTATTCTTGTTTTTTTTCTATTTGACAGATGCTCCAGCTTTAGTAGACAGCAGATATTGGGAGTGCTGTGTGTGCCAACAGCCAGCAGATCTGTGTGATTTCTAATATAATTTCACAATTTGATCGCGAGGAGACATAAATGTTACATTTGTTGCTTTCTTATGCTTTTTAGTGAGAAAGATATTCCAGTGAAAATCCACTGAGAGGACATTAAATGTCATCTAAATATAACTGAGGTGCAAGTTCTCCCAGTGGAAACACTGTAAGAATCTAAGG
>JAVDPK010000263.1:332568-364260 GCA_034780415.1 Cichlasoma orientale
GACCCTTTTTCGTTTTCGCGCAAGCGAATACAATAGGCTCCTCGCCTACCCCTACGGGAGGCTCGGGCCTAATAAAAGTTAACACTGTAATGACAAATGGACAATCTAATGGCCGGTAGCTAAGATGTCAGGAGACAACAAAAGCTGTTCTTTTATGAGGCCATCATGGGACACTTTTTGCAATGAGACATGCTGCAGAGGGTGGTTAAGGACAGATCTGTATCAAGTTGTTTGTGGATCAATTTGAGAACTTTAATTAGCTAGGGGGTAAGGGCATGCAGTGCAGCAGGCCCAGGTAAAGCTCATCAGAGAGCAGGTTTACAGGTGCCTTCGGCCCTAATCTCTCCGCCCATCTTGCTGAAATTAAAGCGGCAAATGGGAAATTGATTTCTAGCCCCCCTGTCCATGGCAATATCTCCTTTTGTCTTAAGGACATAAGGTAGGTTTGCACTTGCCTAAGCTGTTCTTTAAAACGTTCATTATTGAAACGATGGGCTGCGCTGGCAGAGAGCCAGGGCAACCATGAAGAGGATGAAGAGCAGAAAAGCCCTCTAAGCTGCTGGCTTTTTCATAGCAACAGGTTGTTCATACAATGATCCTCAATACAAGCTAAGTGGAGACAACAGCTTTGACCTTTTTGCTCAACCTCCAACCTGAGCAGCTGCTGACATGGCACCTACCGCAAGATTGAGGAGATTAAACCACTCTAAGAGAGCTGGGCTCAACTCTTCAAAGAGAACCTCTCGATATCATCCAGATGATCAAGTTAAATCAATGTTAGTATATGTTAGTTCTAAGTTAAAGGAAAAGCCCCGCGGGCTTTCCAACTTGAAGGAGCGCAAAGCGCTGCAACTTCAATCTATGGAAAAAGCAGAACGACTACAGAAAACAGGAGTGATTCAGCAGAATCTTTGAAATGATGGGATAGCAAAGCCGTGGCTACTGATATCACATAGAATCAAATGGAGTCTAATTCATTTCCCTCCCTGCATGTCACTTTCCTCAGATCGCAGTTTCTGTTGTGCCGTGTTGATGTTTTCCACTTTATGGCAGGATGCTATTTGTCATTCTAATGAACTTCTCTGTGGGAAAAAAAATCCCAGGGAACATTTCTCAAGATGTCAGGGAGCAGAGAATGTAAAGTGTGCAACACAGTTAATTCAAGTGGGCCTGCCCTGCAGGCAAGAGGCCTGCCTGTGTATCAGTTCTTAACAGGGACAATTCATGCCAAATTAAGTGAGTAAGAGAAAATACAGGAATAAGTCCAGAATGTTTTTAAGTCCCTGCTACCCTCATTTGGAAAATCTGACAGAGATCAGTGACTTGGCAACCGCTGTCGTTGACCAATACTGGTTTATCTGACGTTCCTGTCACAGAAATAATGGCCTGCTATACCCTGTGTACCTTTATATTTTACGTAGCATGGGACAATATCATGCTCCTGCAGCCCAATTATTCAAAAGCTAAGAAAACCCAAAGTGCCCATCGCTAATGTTGCTGTGAGAGCATTACAGAGTCTGGTCTGCCCTCTATAGAGGAAGAAGGAACTAGCTGGGCTGTTGTGTGCACGTGATAAATCTGCTGGTACGCCAGGGCTCTTTTCTCATTTGTTAGGCAGCCATGTGTGAAAATGTTAATGAAGGCCCATATAATCTAGGAAATTCTCACCATTAGAATTTCCTTCACGTAGCCAGGCTTTCTGCTTACACACTGACTATTGTGCGCATCAATCCTTCCACTGTCGTACTAATAATAGACCTAATTGCCTCAGTCAGCCCACTAGCTTTCTCTGCCCCTCTATGCATCTCAAAAAGGAGTAGAGGACTGTCTTATGACAAGCTCCTGCCACAGAACAAGGAGTAAATCAGGATATATATATAACTACCAGACATAAATACCAGTGGCACTCTGCATGGTGTCCATCATCTACCTAGACTCCATAAACTTAACTCGTGAAATATTAAGCATCCAGATGCCAAAATATTTGCCAGGGCTCAGCCAGACCGTGCAGCGCCTTTTCTCTCCATCTCATCCATTATAAATAGAATGGAATAAAACTAGGCCTTGTGACATGATGTCTCCTCCGACCTCAAAGACCCACCCCTATTTGCAGTGGTTGTTTTGTTGGGGAGAAGTCTTTGTGAGGGTTAAACAATATTTTGCTGGAGAATAGTTGGCTATTATTGTATTTTACCCTGTCCTTGTATGTATATTGTGAGAAAAAAAAAGTGTAGATCCTCTTTGAATTTCCTGCTTGAATTAGCATTCAATGAATCTGAGTGCCTTTTTCCCTTCTTCGCTCAGAGAGGCAGAATTGCGTAATTACTCTAAAAGGAAAGGCAGAGGTGGAGGTTTGGCAGTCTTAATCTCTCAGAGTAGAGCCTCTTTAAGGGAGTGGTGACTGCAGGGCCAAAACATCCATAAACCTGCAGGCAACAGCTATCGCATCAGAGCATGTTGGTCCTGCACTACAGCACCACAGAAAACACGGGCAAAAACAATAAATCTACCCAGGATTTCCAAAGCCGGGGTCAGAATAGAAAGCAAAAAAAAACTTGACAGTTAATTTTAAAACCATCTGCAGAAGATTAACATTTAGAAGATGGCTCGCAATCCAACAGTCTTGAGGGGAAGGTGCATTTGAAAAGCTGCTCTCAGGACAGAAGATAACAAAAGGAACAATTCCTGAAAAATGTAAAAAGGAGGATAGGCTAAGGTCATTTCATCTGTAGCCATGAATAGTTGATATAGCAAAAATAAATACCAATTACCATTTAATAAACCATAACTCTGTTAAATTGACCCAATGTTTTGTGTCTCTTCTACACTGTGAAAGGACAATACTTGAATAACAATATTAACAAAGGCTCATATGGTAAGATTTTAAATATATATATTCTTGTATGAAATTCAAAATACTGCCATAATTATTTAAAGTAGCATGTAGGTCAAACAAAAGAGGGCATCAGCATAATGAAGCTACCTGAATATAATCTTACTATAAAGCAATTCTGTTAAATATAATCAGTTTTTTTTTTTAATGAAATAGTGTAAAGAATCCAAAAATAAGCACTACATAAAATTAATTGAAAATGACAAGTTTCATTCCATGTTTAAAAATCCAGCTATGTTCTTAATTGCTTATTCGCAAGGTTTGTGGGGGGCTGGAGCCTGTCCCAGCTGACACTGGGGGCTGGGTACACCCTGGACAGGTTGCCAGTCCGTCACAGGATTAACGGAGAGAGACAGACAACCATTCACGCTCACTTTCACACTTACATATTTAGAATCACCAATTAACCAAACGTGCATGTCTTTGGATTGTGGAAGGAAACCCACGCAGGCACGGGGAGAAAATGCAGAAATATAATGACTTATTTCAACATCATTAAGGATAAGATTTGCTAAAAATAGCTAGGGTTTATACTAAATTAGTCACCCTGAAAATGCTCTTCATATTTTGGATACATAATTTTACAACCAAGCACAAGTTCAAGCACATTAAAGGCTTACTGTACACAGCAGCAACACAACCAGAAAGATACGCTTTATTCTTTATTATATCTATTTAAATGGTCGGCCTATTTTAGACTGATCTAACTTTACCCGCTATCAGCTATCACTGAAGTCACAAGTTTAGTTTTTATTTTGAAATTTATTTTATTCAAAACTTAGAGGCATAAAATTTTATCTTCAGTCATTTCAATGAGGTTGATGTGTTGCCGAGTACAAATCAACTGACCTCTGGTATTTAAAGAAGCAAATAGTTTGGTTCACGGACTTGAAGAAAGTACTTGTGGGATTTAAATGGTGTCTTTTTGCTTAAAAAAAATGTTGTATTTCATCTAGTTCAGCATCAAACAGCGTACAGGACCTTTTCTTATCTTTTGATCCCCAGCCAAACACAACAGTCGCATCCAAATTGCTTTGCTGCTTTGAATGTTTGGAACGTTTGCCTGTACACACCCACCCCCACACACACGCACACACACACACACATACACACACACTTGAATACCCTCTAGGCTCATTTTGAATTTTTATAAAGGAGACTCCCACTGCAGCCACAGATAGATGAGCAGGTGTGCTAACCCCGGGGTCCGGAAGCCTTCCAATTAAGACACATAGAACCGAAAACATTCCTCCACACTGACCTCGCCAGCAAACATTCACTTCAACGAAAACACACTCGCTGCCTGCTTCTCTGAGCTGTCCCTCCTGCTGCTCCACCCAGCATAGTTTTAAATCTATTTACATGAGCTGTGTAATAAACCCAATTTCATCTGGGTCCAGCTGTTCAGTGAAAAGAAAAAAAAAAAGGGATTTGTATGGTTCTGTTAGAAAATGAGTGTGTATACTGTATCTTTTTATGGCTGTGTCTTTGCGTGTGATTTGCGTTTATATGCATGCACATGTACTTCAAATATTTCTCCCCTTCAAAGACCATGTACGGTGTCTGATCCAGGCAGTTATGCTCATTCTGCCAACTTAAAAATAGAGGTAAGAGCTGAGTTCCCGCTGAGCTACAATACCATTTACTGCTTTATTGGTACTGTGCTGACTTCATGCTTCACTGAACACCTCCCACGCAACCAAAATTATTACCTATCATTCACATTATTTAGTTATTGCAAACATACAGTCATAACTATTCAACTAATTAAGATTTCCAACCTTGTAAAAACAGTGTGTATCAATAAAGGAGGAGCCACTGTGAGCTGAGTCAACTGTGAAGAGAGGATATTTGAAGAACAATGTAAAAGGGAAGTGAATTTTACTCTTATTTTTGCGGGTTGACCATTAACGTCAACCTTATCAAAGTCATTTGTCTCAGGATTTGTTGAACATCTCCAAAATGCTCTTTTGTCTGTGCTTGAGTGACACTGTTTTCTGAAAGGTTAATTGCTTCTTGTAGTAATAAAAGGCCAGATTCGAGACTGTGATTGACATAAATAGAGGTGCTCTCCCTCCACTTCGAGGTTTTCCACTATGTCCATACTTGCTGCCAGGTCAGTTTCAGACAATTGTGATTTATTATTAATGACATTCAGTGCACTTCCTGTGACATTCCTTTTATTGGGTCTTGGGCCTTTATGTGGCCCATCTAAGAGAGATGCTTGTCCGCCCATGGCCAGCTTTATAGCGGAAGAGGGAATAAATTTTCCAATGTCACAGCCACAGCCAACAACGACTTATTTGATGCTAAAGATCAAATGATTCATTCCGCAATTGTGCATGAGAATTTACTTTTAAGCAACAACAATACAAACAGCAGTGTAATAAATCTTCTGCTTCTCCACGCGAAGATTAGTCTCTGTCTGTGGAGTATTGGACTTTACACACAGGGACGCAAAGTTGACATAGCCATTTACTAACATAGCCTGTTGTGGAGAAAATGCAGAGAATAGATTGGGTGGATGAAAGTTTAAAACAGGAACAAAAAAGCAGCACGAGAAGGATTCAGGAAAACTTCACCAGCAGCTGAGGCGAATTGGTGATGCCTCATTTGTATTCACTCCTCAGTCCGCAAGGAGCTTTGGGGTTGGAAGATTTTAAAAGTTTAGGAGAATTGCCCACAATACATACTGCTGCAAAGGCGTGTATGGGAAGTGTACAGGGAAGCTGAACCTCCAATGGCTCAGCAGGTTTTTATACACACACTTGGAAGTGTGTGCCAGGCCTGAAGGTCAGCGTGCCTCCTCATCAGCCCTTTTGTGTGGGCCACACAACGCACAAAGCAGCTGGAGGTTGGAGGCCTGGGGTGCAGGGTGGCCCGTCATTGACCACCACTCCCTGCCTAATTACCTCCCTGCCCTGGCCCTGTGTTCACCCAGCCCTCTCCAGTAAGTAAGGCTGGGCTGCTGAGATGGCTGGGAGCCTAGCCTCATTAGATCCTACAGAGTCCCTCTGACTTCAGCAACATGCACACACTACTAGACACCATCATACACTAATGGGTTAGCAAGAAGGCTGAGACAGATAATAAAACATAAGAAAATAGATCACAGAAGCACAAATCTTAGGGTTCACCTAACACACATTATTCTTTTAAAACCCTTACTTACGATGGGTAAACAATATGGAAATGTACTTTTTTCTTTTTTTTGCCAATGTGTTATGGGAGTGATTCATCCACTCTGCATCTAGGTGGTTAGTCCTTTAATGGGTCTACTAACCACTCATGCGCACACTCATATACACACCACCACTATGCCCCCTCCTGTAATAAGCTTTGATTCCCTCCCATGTCAGCAGAGTTTCCCTATCAGCGTCTTTCCCGCCGCGGCTGAGATGGAAAAAGCTACTTTACTTAGGGGTCTTATTTGTTTGCCTGTTTGTTTCTCTCTGTTCGCTTTCATCTTTATCTTTTATGACTGCCCCCTTCTCCCTTCCAAACTCCCCAGAGAGACAGGCGTGGGATGGGGAGAGGTTGGGGAGGGACAAGTGTGGGGAAAAGACAGAGGGGGGCTCTTTTGAAGGAGAACGAGGAGAATTGAAAATGGCCGGTGTTATGAAGGAGGCAAGATGAAGAAAGTCAATCTGCCTGTGAGGGTAGAGGAGTGGGAGAACGAGGGAGAAGGAAGTGGAATAAAAAGAGAGGGAGCGAGAGCGACGGAGAGAGAGAGAGAGAGAAATTCTGTTTGAGCCTCTTTGTCTATGAAGGAGGGAAATTAAGAGTAACGGCATGAAGAACTGTGTGAAGTATAACTTTGATAGAATAATCCTTACCCAGGGAACCATCCTTACCACGCTCAGGCTGCCAGGCTGTTGGTGCAGGCGGAGGCCACAGGGAGGTGCTGTGACAGAGGGGGCTTTGACAATAAAGCTCCTCTCACCAGCAGCACTGCTCATCAAGCAGTGTGCCGCTCCAGAGCACAAGCTGTTTTCTCACAGAGATAGAACTGTGACGATACAAGCAGGACCTATAAAAACTTTTTGCTCACGTAACAAGAATGGATGGCAGTAGAAGTTTCAAACAGGCCTTGTTTTATCACATTTTTTTTTTGACATTCCTGCCTAAGGCTACGAGGATCTAACCATCCTAATGCAGATTTGTAATTAAGATTCCCTTTCTCTCATCAAGCTTCTTTGTTTTTCCATTCACAGTTTTCAGAAGGTCTCCTGTTTGCCAATCCTCCAGACTGTGATTGTCATAATTGCATTGCACAAATGGAATCAAAAGAGATGAGTCAAGTGTGAAAAAAAAAGAAGAGGGGGACTACACTGCATAAATCTTTTGATGTAAACTTAATGAGGAACTATCTGCTCCTCACATTTGCACCTTCATTTTTTCCCCTCTTCAGGCACTGATGAGTGTCATTTATTTATTTGTTGGTTAATTTCTTTAGCGGCTATACTCTGGGGCACACACGTTATAATAAAGAATGAGGTGATTTGTTTTCTCTCTTTCGTCGGTGTGCTGCCGTCCCTGATGGTTTGGCCCGTACAGCGGCTGTAAGATGGAAGTCAGTATATTAATCAAGATGTTGACAAAGTAAAGCATCCTAGATACTGCCAAATCCCACTGGTCTGCATCACGACCTATCCCAAAATTCACTTTGGGGTCACCCTAGTGTAAGAAAAAGCAGAGCGCGGCCTCCTCCCTATCTATATGATCCATGACAGCTCAGACTGTTTCCAAGGGACAGTCACTGACACATACACTTAGTTCCCAAATCATATCCTTGAATTTGACCTTCATGCAACTACTGTAAACTCAAGCGCAGTAGCTGTGGGCATTACTTGTCAGGCCTTGCCTCCAAAATGAGTTGTTAAAACTGCCCCTTAACATGCCCTATGGGCAGTTCTGGCCCCCTGCTGAACTGAGATGAGGTCACTCTGTGTGTTTCTGGAGAAAGCGGAAAGCCCTCCGATCTCTGCCGTGTCGTAAAAGGCTCAAATAAAAATTAATCAAACCGTCGTGCTATCCTCTCTTCGTCGTTATGAACTGTTTTCCTCTCTTTCTGTGTTGTTCACCGGACCAATTGAACATATCTTCCTTTATTGTACCATCCTCTTGTCTTTTTTGCCTGTGATCCTTTTCACTGTTTTCTACATTGCACTTTTTTCCCTTTTCCTCACTCTCTCTCAAGCGCTTTCTTGCTCAGGGCTTTTTGAGAAGGCCATTCCCTCCTGACGTTTACAAATGAAATGAATGAAAACCATTGGTACGTGACTCTTCTACAGGGAGACGCTCCATTATACCTTGGTTGACTCAAACAGAAGCCTCCCCATGATTGGCTAAAAGCAGGGATACCAGACTGAAAAGGGTTATCCTAGACAGCAGAGGATGCAGGGAAGTGGAATAATGGCAGGCTTACAGAGAGAGCCTTGCCCAATGTTTTTTAGCTGTTTGAAAATTGATTTATTCTTACCGATCCAACAAACCCCATGTATTCTCAACCAATGGATGAAGGATGAAAGGTATCATTCGTCAGAAACCCACTGGTCCACTCAAGAGAACAGAAGCTGTTTGTGAACGTGGATAAAAATCCCGTATGTACACGCCACAGTTATGTGTCATCTAAGTTGCCTTTTCGCTTCAGAACTGCAGCTACTACACTGAAAAATTGGGTAAACTTTTTGGGGCAAGAAACATGGTTTTGCTGTTTTATCCCCCTCAATATTCTTTAAATTGGATTTCAGCCCCCACCCCACACCCCCCATGATAGACTCCTTTATTAACCTGTGAAATGTTGCGAGAGCATAGCATAACAGAGCTCCTTTAAAAAGAACGTGCTCAACCTTTTCAGTGTTTTGAAAAAGGAAAAACATCTCTATTTTTTTTAATCCTGTATCCCAGTATGGTTGTTATTTTTTCCTCTCCCCTGAGGAGGAGTTAACAACCTTGAAGCTTTGTAAACATCAATGGTACGTGGAATAACAAAGTAAATTATCAAAGTGATATTTCCTATGAAAACAAACATCTGCTATGATAAGTTATCATCATCTTTTATCTCTTGATCAATTCGTACAGCAGTTTTCTTCGTTGTGACTACACCCATTTTCCTCTATTTTACTGCGCTGCTATCTTGATAAGCACTGATGTTTATCAAATTCTGGCAATTGTTTTGATATTATTCATGATCTTCAGCGATTTAAATGACATGACAAAGGGAGGAAGCATTAACAATCTTGTATTGTTAATATTAGTGGAGAGAGCAGAGAAGCCAAATTGGTGGGAAATAAAACAAGATGCCTTTGTGTTAGAGAAGCCTCAGCAGATGCCAATCAAGCAATCTGAAAGACAGCTCTGAGTCCTGGGAGGGATGTAATGGAGTTCAATGTGAAGGCAAGGACGCTTTCCTCGGTAGACGACAAAGCAGTAATACACAGAGCAACGCACTGAAATAAAACACAATCAATTCAAACAACAACACCACTGTGCTGGGACCCTCCCCCGCCATCCAGGGGCTTCCAGTGTTTCAGAATGAAACTGAAAGCTGGCCCTCCTGCCTCCCGTCGCCTCCTTTTCTCCCCGACTCTCCCTGTTCACATCCAGCCTTACTTCCTCCCATCATAAATCTGGATAAATCCACAAACCACTGTCTGGCATGCTCCATCTGTCTCCCTCACTCATGTACTGCTAGAGAAAACCTCTCTGCATCCCTGCCTGCCAGCAGGCTGTCCTCCAGGCACACTTAAAAAAGAATGAAATAGACGAAGAAAAAAAAGGGGGCTGCCGAATGTACACTGTGAAGACAGGATGAAGACCCACCTCGACATTGTATCACTACTATTACTCATCCCAGTAAAACAAACTTTCAGACACAATTACCATAATCTAAATCCATCACCCATGATGCAATGTGACGCTGATATTCAGACTGAATTCATTCAAATTCATTCAAATATTATGGTGTGATATGTATGTATATGTTAAATCAAGCTATGGGTCATTTATTTAAGATTATTTAAGATCTTTGCTTTTCCACCCTGATTTTTTTTTTTTTTTAAAATATGCTTCCCTTTAGTTTTCCAATGAAACAAAGAAAACTGGTGATAAAAGTGTTAATTTAAACAATGCAAATTTAATAATTAACTGTCATCATTTTCTGGCTGGTACTGTCGTTCCTGTCTGTGGACAGAGTCTGTCAAAGCAATAGCACCTTATCAAGTCCAGTCACAAAAGTTGCTGAGTATCCGCGTAAAAAAAAGGAATTAATGTAGTAATGACTGCTTAATACTCATGGGTTGTAAAATTATTATGTTGATGGGCATTGCAGCCGGTGTGATCCCATTACAAGACAGGCAATTTCTGTATATTTCTGTCCTCCTATATTGTTTTCTTGAATTAAACACAGGGAAAACACTAAGACACTAAAGGACTTCTAATTACTACATGCAGGATAGTCATTAGGAACGGTAAAGGGTCATTACAGTATGATGTCGACGGGTCCTGACCAAGTGTCGTTCTGTGACGACTCGGGAGTAAAAATGAGTTGGCAAAATGTCAATTTCTCTATTTTTGAGTGAAATCGTGGCAGTGAAATCAAGCCTTAAATGTTATGGACAGTGTCAGAGGCAAGCAGCAGGCAACTGCAGATGAGTGGAGTCACACTACAACAGGCCTTTGATATCCAACAAGAGGGAACACAGGAGGAGGGCACTCTGCATCAATGGTGGCATACTAAAGAATACATGCAAGCTTACACACACACACACACACACACACACACACACACACATACACACACACACACACACACACACACAAAACTGGCTCCGACAGACCACAGCCCAGCAGTCCAGACTGGGCTCATTACATCCCACGCACCCCTTCCCACCACTACCACCAGGGTCCTGACCACACAGTGGGTCGACGCCCAGCCACAGGGGTCCATGTGTTAGCATTCAGCAGAGTGAGAAACAACAACACCAGTGGGCTCATATCATCATCCACCTCACAGCTCCCAGGGCCTGACATCTCCTCACGGTGCTATTGTTTCGCCTGAACGCTGCTCTCTTGCCCTTTTCTCTCCACTACAGTGCTCGGGAAAGGGCTTCACAGTCAGGAGGCAGGGGCTTGTTTAGACAGCAGGGGACCCCATCGGCACTCCAGCACTCAGTGCCAAACATCAAATATGATTGGTCAAGGGAGGTGAAGGGGAGGTTGACAGGAAAATAATCTAACCATTACATGTGCCCAGAGTATTTCATAATCTTAGCATAACACAAGATACATCAAAGTAAGGGAAAAAAAGAGGTTTTTACCTGGTGACGACAGTGACAGCCCAAGAGGATCCAGAGACATAAAAAAGAGAGAAAACCATTAGTTTGCTAGATTTATGTGTTCTTGAGGAGGCATTAAGCCCCGTGCATGAATAAGATTATGCACAAGACATAAATTAACTAATTCCAAAGGGATTTTAAAAAGAAACATTTTGAATGGAGAATGCTTATGAAACTACATTCTTTGAAGCAACTCTATTGTTTTTTGGTTTTCCTTTTTTAGCTGCTGCTTGTGTAACTGTTTGATGTGGAGATGAGTGAGTGAGAGAGAGAGAGAGAGAGAGAGAGAGAGAGAGAGTTCCCCTGCACAACAGACTTTTGCAACATGCCACTTTTTTTTTTTTTTACAAAATTAGATCAAGCGAGAACAACAGGTGACGGATTTCTAGAATTCAACTTTTTTTTTTTTACTTGTATGCATTAGATGTTTTCATACTCTTTATGTAAAATATCTCATGGCAATACCCGTCACTCTTTTGACCTTAGTTTTACCTGCCTAAGGACTGGAAACCACTGTGAGGCAGGCTGGATCAAGACACCCACTTTACTGTATGAGACTGCTGACACATATTGATATATGCATGCACTTCCCACAACTACACTCTTAGTCACATACAGAGTATAAATCAGAAGGGAGCTCAGCACTTCTCAAGCTAGAGACTGGACAACTATGCAAAATTAAATTTGATTTAATACAAAATAAAATTAAAAAAAAAAAAGTGCCAAACACTCCCAAAACGTCTATTTATAGCAATGATGTATGCAACCGCTAAACGTGCTTCACGAATATGCTTCACTTGGCCTGTGGCTGATGGGCGGTGGAAGTTTCTGGTCTCTTTCTAATACTGCTCATTCGGGTCTAGTCTGATTATGGTAATCACCAAGAAAGCCACTGATGAGCTGCTGTCCCAAATGACTTTCCTCACGGGCATTTAAAAAAAAGAAAACCTGTTCCTATACAGTATATTTCATGGCATCCTTTGATTTATTCATATCATGCTCCCACCAGTATACCGCTTATCCTTGAGACCCTCGGTAGTTAGTTGCAATCTATGACTACGTACACATTACAGCAGCGGAGATTTTTACATTCTGTGTGAAATGGGTCTGCAGACGGAACACCACCTGTCATCAACACAAACAGCCCACTATCAACAAAAACAAACTAAAAACTGTGTCACACCATTAATGTAGGCTACTGATGCAAAACCACTTGTCTCGCAATGATCATGTTTGTACTCTGCTCTGCTATTGCTTTCTTTGGTTCCTCCTTTTCTTATTTGTATGAGATGGAAACAATTTATTTCTTTTTTACATATAATAGAAAGAGTGATGATGAAACTAGCAAGGGCATTTGGTTTTCTTGCTCTTGCAAGACAGGAGACCCATTGAATTTCATGAATAAATGAATGAATTAAAATTCATCTAATCATACTTCAGGAACCCCCCCCCCAACCACACAACCATCCTTTACACATGCCCTCACCGCTAGACTGCCGAGGAACCTCCGTCAGTAGTTCCACTTGCAAACAAACACATTTAATCTTGGAGTACACAAAGGGGAAGAGGGGTGGGGGTGGGGGGGCTTCGCTATGGCAACGGCACGTATCACCTTTTGCAATATGTCTCTTTGTGCATGCTTCTTCATTAGGATTCATGGATCATCAATGAAAACAATTTTTTGTCACTCATTTGGCACCATGTGAGTGATTGTTTGCGAACCAATATGAGGGAGATGAAAATATAGACCCTCCATATTTAGACTAAATAGATTTTTGTTCTGCTTGTGACACCACCGACTGTAATATATCTGACCAGTGACTGATTGAAGTGTAGTTTACTTATAGTTCCGCATTGCTTTGCTTTGGGTTAAATTAACTGATAAATGAATGGGTTATACACTGTACAGCATATATCATATGCGTGATGGTGAACAAGGCCCAAGCCAGGCAACTTATAACTTACATCTCGAAATGTTGGAGCAGAGATTTATTCAAAATATATTAAAAAAAAAAATAACATTTAAGCAAAGAAGGCCAAGCTTAACATTTGTATACTTATTCCTTCTTGACAGCGCAACAGGAGCAAGCTGTTTCAAAATGAGTCTGGAGACCACAACATGCTCTAATTGATATGACCTTTAATTGCTCATTCAGTGCAGGAAAGAAGAGGAAGACATCAAGCCAGTCCACTGTGGCTCGGGCTAGAGAGGCGCTGTGTAGATTGGCCTACACTCCCAGGCCCCGTGGACATAATTAAACCTGAATAACAAACACTTACACAAGTGTTCCACTCTCCTGAACGCGATTCTGAAAACATCCAGGACACCAGCTCAGATCTGTTAGTTGGTCCCTCAATCAGTGTTCATGTGTTGACATATTTTTCTCATGAGAAAAAAAATTGGTTAAAACACTATTTTTTTTCTATTTGTTCATTAGTTTTTTGCCGTTAAAAAATGAAAATGTAATAAATCATCATTATTTAGAATAAATATTTTTTTATTTTCCTTTAGCACAATAACAACAAGTATCATAAATACACTAAAGGCACAAAAGGAGAGCGAGTCTCTAATAAATATCCTTTCCTCCAAATGTAATGGAAGAAAAAGCCAAGGTACTACATAAATCCACCCACAGGCACATCCCAAATTGTCAGCAGATGTCTAATTTCTAAGCAGAACTTCCGAATTGTGCACTTTAACACATTAAAAAAGCAATTCTGCATTTTGTGCAATAGTCATCCACAGGGAGCAAGAAACTGTTCACAGAGCATGTTTTATGTAGAAAGCACAAACAGAACAACTGGACCTTTGCATGGAATTAGAGATCATTAATTATTTTACACGCAAGTCCAGAAGCCTCTCCTTCGAGCGAGTGCTCAGCTTCAAGTAAGCCATGAGTTCAAGCTGTCCATCGGGGCCGTGGCAGCAGTCTGTTTGACCACTATGCATTCAGAAAAGCAAACGACACGGTCGCCAGATGATCCTCCGGGTGGGGCTAGCTGCTGGCCTTTTGTAGACCTCCACCATCTCCACCTGTAGTCTGTCTACATGTACATCCCAGAGAACTCCCATTAGAACAGCTACGATTGCAGGTGCTGGGCGTCTAGACAAGGGGCTCATTAGCTTTCCTGTGGCTCACCAGCTAGTGATTGCAAAGGCCTAAGCTGCCTTGCCTAGAGGGAGGGGACAGGTCCTGATTGAGAGCGTGCTTTATTACAGGGGCTTAGGTGGGGGCTTCAGGATTAACACATAAGTCTTCCACCTTCATGGGTGCGAAGAGCACTTGTAGTGCTCTGTGCAGCTGAAGGGGGAGTGCAGCCCAGAGAGTGAAACAGCTTTTCTCACTTTGCATTGATAGACTGACCAGAGGCTTAACTCACACGTCCTGGAGGTCTGGATGGATTTATGTTACTTACAGCAGTCAACCTAAATCTCTAAAGGGCACCAAGAAGTTTTTTAAATGTTAATTCAAGTTAATTAGTTTTAATAAGTTTAGCTTCACTGTGTGAGCCTGGGTGTTTATGTGTGTCGAACATTTTCAGACTATGTGAAAGACCTCACAGTGGCCTGTAATTGTTTCAGCTCTGTTTTTCACTACAGGGGAGAACCAGTAAAACGAGTGGCAGCCTGTGCCCTTTCCTCTCACAGGTCCCTTTCAAATGGGCAGACCTTAAGCCGAGCTGCCCTTCAAACTGATGCCTGCGTATGAGCAACATTTGAGCAACACTGCTGCGGTCTTTGATTATACCTTAAAAAGTAGTTTTGAATTCGATGCCTCTAAATTCAGTGACCAATTCTTATCCTGAAGCACATTTGACATATTAAATCGACACGTGCGAGCTCTACGTCATACGTGAAGCAGTGTTTCAAATGTCTGCATTTTTAAAAATAGAGACCCTAAAAAATAGATTCGAATCGCAAAATGTGTCATTTGCATGCCTCTAGATTCAGTGAATATACATGTATTTCTAATCTAACTTTCAGATAGCTTTCAGGCCTAATGTTTATAGTCAACAAAAGCTTGCACCTCTCTATATATTACCACAGCCACTTTCCTCAGATGATTAAGCGATAAGAAAGAAAGTCAAAACAATAGTGGAACAAACAACTTTTCTCTGCTCAGCCTTTTGCATAATTATGATGCCTGAGGGCCAACTGATTCACTGAAATCTGTTCTCTGTAGGGGGAGGGAAACCTAAAATAGAAGCCTCTGATTGTCACACAATTGGCTTAGACTGCACTGTGCAGCTGTGCTCTGAGCCTGTCTGTCTGTCATTTAACTGATTGCTGCATGGCTGCCAACCTATCAGGTGCATCATCGCTGAAATGCGGACTGATAAGCACACCACAAAATTTATCCCCAACTCCTTCCAGAAACATGGGGTCAAAAACTGCGCGTATATAGAGCACAGTGTGCTTCTGCATTAAACAGTTCTTCAAAATATATTCCATTTTTGATTACCATAATGCCACAATGGCAGAGTTCAAAGCTGGAATTTTACAGCTGCAGATATGAACAGAGACAACCCCCCAACCCATTCTTGTATTAGGAGAGAGGAATAAAAGAAGAAGGAGAGATAGCAGCACAGACAGTGAATTGCAGGGCAGTCCTGGTTAATTACAGGGATACAAATGTGATAAAACACCCATACACCTCTGCGGGCTATTACTTCCTGCCAATACCTTCTTCATTGTTTCAGAGCTCATAGGAATATGCAGATACATAACTGGATGCAACAACCTGATTTAAAAATGTTTACAGTTTATATACAAATGTTATCAAAGGTTAATTCCCAATGTGGTGCCAGATTGATCCATGGAAGTTAACGAGAACTGAACACCCACCTCAGCTTTCACTCAAATGCTCTGTCATAAGTATAAGAATTCAGCATGCATAATGAATGAAACAGAAATTAATTTGCACATTTTTTCCCATTATTCTATTACCGCGTCTGTTGTGGCAATTTTTCAGCTTTGAAAAAGAATATTGATTACCACCTTGAAAATAATTGCCCAATCAGTATTTTAGGTAGTAGGCAGTGTGCAAATACTATTTCAAAATGCAGCGAACGGCGAAAAGCCTTCAGTCAAGTCTTAGGCCCACAGACTTTGCATCATCTCTGTGTTATTTTTGAACAGTGCTTGTGTTACATGGCAGTATCTCAAAATGTTAATTAGTCTTGTCTGTGTATCTGATTACTGACATGCCTAAAGTGAGGGTGATAAAGGTGCCGTGTGGTTTATCTGCTCGCTCCTATTGAAAATAAGTTACAGATAAAACTGGTATCATGAGGTTCATGGATGATGAATCATGTCCACAGTATTTTCTCTCTCTTCCGAAGTCAATAGGCCTGTAACGTGAGCACAGCACCGGGCTGTCCCTAGGCAGGCAGGCTGAGCCCGCTAATGAAAATAGAGGAAGGGAAGGGAGACCAAAAAAAAAAGAGAGTTCTGTGTCTGAACAAACACGGGAGGAATAGCGTCAAGGTCACTTTCAGAGAAAAAAAGAGGAAGAGAGAGTGAGGGGGATAAAGAGACACTGAAGAGATGGGTGAAGTGATAGCGAGGCCAGAAATATGGTCTCAAAGAGGGAATAAAAACAGAAAACTTTTCTGCTCTTTGTTTTGCTGCACACTAAACCACTGAGGCAAACAACACAGAATTATGATATAATAGTTCCTAAATAATTCTTTTATTTTCACAGTTCACTTATCTTTTTAAGTGCAGAGGATTACACGGGCTTTACAATAATAAAACAAAGTAGCAAGAGAATAATAAGCAGAGAATAAAGTAGGCCGGCACTATTTCCTACCGGGCAAACACACAAATGGGCTTTGTTTCATTTTTATGGCCATTTTAACATTACTTTATCAATAACAAATCAGACATTTTTGATAGCTCAGCATTCAAAGTAATAGGCAACAGAGCAATCCATGGAGCATGCAAAAAGCGTGGAAGTAAAATGGGCTCTAGCTGCACAGCCGTGTAACGGGAAAAGAAATAGGATGAGGCCTGTCATAAGGACGTCAGAAACTGGACTGTTCCAGAAATGCCCAAGTGTGGCCATACACTCAGGCGTGACGCTACAGCAAACCTATTATCTACTATTCTGTCACTTTAGCTTTTCCACAACAAACTTGGGACCACATTCAATTTCAACACCAGAGATGTCTGCCTCTCTGACCATCGCGCTGGCACTCTCTTTCTCACCCTCGCTGAGTGGGTGTGTCCCCTCAGGGAGAAGCTGGTGGTTTTTACAGCACTTCACCCAACCTTAAAAAAACATTTCATCAACACTCTGTACATTCAGAGTTGATTTTTTTTTTTTTTTTAATATTAAAGGCATCAGTGCTGCCACTAATCAAAAACTAGCCAGCAAACAGAAATGCAGTGTTTGCAGAGTATGTCAAAAGAGATAGCTCTCCAAATGGAAACTTTTCAGGAGGGATCCATTCATTCAGGTCTCAGGGATTTGTGGGTGGGTTTGTGTGTGGGTATGAGATGTTTGCGATACAGTGATAGCGCATTGAAGATAACAATTCAGTCTTATCATTAACATTCCATCAGAGATATGGCACAGAGATGGAGGCCAAAAAAGAAAAAAAAATACCCGAGATCTAAGAACTGAAGGCCTTACATCACAGATGGGAGTGCTGCTAGCATGAGACCCTGCTTTTGATCTTTTCATTTACCTGGATAAGGCCTGCTTGAAAAAAAAAATACTTAAAAAAAAGAAGAAAAAAACCCAGACCTGTCAGGCATAGAAAGCAAACTTTGTGTTTTATGTGACGGCTGTCTGTCTGTCCCTATCCAGATCTCAGTACCCCCCACCCCACCCACACCATATTTAAACAGCCACTATCTGCCACTCAGTGCATCAAAGAAAGACCGCTCTGGTATCTTGTCGTTTCTAAGATGATTTTGCACCCATAAAATATCGTTCTTTACAAGCGCAAGGACATACTGAATACACAGTCCCCAACCATAAGAAAATATAAACACCACTCCTTCTAGCTCTCCCTCATCATGTCATTTAATACAAGGATCGGGAAGAGCCGGGATGGCAATCTCAAGTCAGTCTGTGACAGTTGAAAGCCAAGAGCCTTTCAGTCTCTGTCTCGCTGCTCCTTTGTTTCCAGGAGTTGTTGTTTCTCACCTCTTTTGTTTCGGTAGCTCAACATTTCACTCGATCAGGCTTTTGTCAAGAGGGACCTATGTGTTCAGTATTAAACTCGCAGAGGAGAATTAAGGAAAGGATGTTACAAAGATGAAACTGGAGTACTCCTGGGCTTCTTACTCTTGTCAATCAATAGGCAGAATAACAGCGGCCAGCATCGGGAGGCAAATGAGGACATACAAATAAACATAGACGAAACTTATACAGGCTACACGCAAGCTGCCATATGGCTAAGGTTGACTTAGAAAATATATGCTTGGCTGGCTGGGAATTTATCACATAATTATGCTAGGCTGTGCAGTGTATTTATGCATGAACAGATCAATGCTTCTTATGCTTGCATGCCTAATGCACAGACAAGCCTTATTTAAAATGAACATTATAGTTGTATCTGTATTGATACATGGGTAGCTTCAGTTTCAGAGGTACCCACTTTAGGTAATGCAGGTGTCCCTCCAGACTATGCTCAGTCATACCCTGACTCAATAAAAATCTGTTTCTGGGTTTCTCCGCTGGTGTGGCCAATTAGTGTGAAATTTGGTGACAGAACTGCGGAGGAGCTAGGACAGTCCTCGTGTAATTATTGATCTAAGTTTACTTGCCTGCTTGGCTACATGTGGGGAGGAGAGGACACAGTACAGGGTTGTTCTCATACAGCGCCTAATTAATAGTGACATAATCTGATACTATAGCTTAAAGTTGTTGAGGATTTCTGATCCCACTGCTGCTGTGCGGACTTAGAGTGCTTCTCGTTGCACGGTAATTGCAAGGCTTTGGCTTGGTGTCACAATTAGAGTGGAAACCAGCATTATTATATCCACTGTTATAATCTCTGCCAGACCCTATTTACCCCTGCTCTAGTTCGGTTTCTTTATTTTGACGTTGTGCCAATCTGTGTAGGATACAGACACTAATCCCTGCGACTGCAGGTTTTTAATAGGGTCTCATGAAGGGCCATGCATTTGCAAGGCATGTGCAATAATTATAGAGACAAAACAATAAATATGGAGAGGGATAGCTAATAAAATAATATGCACGGTTAAACATCGGTGTCATATTCTAGTGAGCATGTAGCTGTTCAGCTGGAGTAAACAGCGTACAAGCGTTTTAAAAATACAATGTACTTTGCAATTTTTCACTTGTGATATTGTAGTAGTTTCTAGAGGGAGCTCTTCTCTTTCCCTTTTCACAGACAGGCCTCTCTCTGCTTCACACATTCTGTTGATCTGAATGACAACCCACTTCTTGATTTGATTATTTTGCAGACCAGAGGAGGACACAGGTGGAACTGCAAAGCAAAGTCATTTGTAGAGCAGCTTGAAAGAACTTCATCTCTTATTAGACCCTGTGGGTCAGACAAAGAAACACTGTGAGAAAAGCACACAATGCATGCTGAAATAGCATCTGACTTCTGTTCATGATTCTGTGCCGCATCTCTGAAGAAATGCTAACCAGCATCTTTTCCTTTTTTCAACCTCTCTCTGGGATTACTTTTAACCAGTCACTCTCTGAAGGCTCCTCTGCAGTGCTTCAGCCAGAAAGACACATAATATTTATCAGAAGAAAAGAGAGGCTGCACAGAAAAAAGGGAGAGACAATTTAAGTGGCGTGTTTGATAAAGCAGTGTTTTTGAAGCACAGCCCGTTTAACTTCAACAGGACAAGAGGAAATAAGGATGGGAAAGTGTGTCTCGCGAAGGTGCTCCACATCAATACACACCACAGATACCTGGATGCCTCCCAAACAGAGGAGAGACTCTAAAACTGCCCCTCCTCCCTTTAAACTTGCGCTCTTTGATCTTCTCCCTCTTGAATGTAAAGACTGTTACTGCCTGCACCACAGAGAGTTCAAGCACCCCACAACCTGCACCACACTCACCCACCTCAATATCCACACTGTGTGCTTCCTCACTCTTAGAAAACTTTAGAAGGAGGGCAGAGGAACTTTTTTTTCCTCAGCACCAGTCATCTTTACTTATGCTGCAAGACGGAAGGTGGCCGGGCTGTTGTGAGCTTGTAAATTACTAGGTCAGTGGTTTGATAGCACCATTTACCACCAAATTATCACATTCTCTGCCTGTTTATCTGTTTCCACTTCTCTGCATTGGTATTAGTTTTTTTGTTTTTTTGTTTTTGTCTTGGTCTATCAAAGGAAGAAGCAGCACACTTTGCTTTTTACGTGATTTTTTTGGCTTCGGCCAATTAACAGGGCTGCAGCAGCATCAGTTGAAGCCTAATGAGACCCAGGGTACCACTGAGATCCAGCAACAGCCTCTATTAACAGATTCAATCTCCTCTTTTTTTTCCACAATTGTTATACCTATTTTAAATCTCTCCTCCTGACTTTCCTTTTTTTTTTCCCCCCACTCTGCTCCAATTACTACACAAGAACTCGAGATTGCAGAAGGGTTTGTGCCGTCTGTTACTCAGATAGATGTTAGGCACCTGTGAAAATTCTTTCTGTAATACCTACATTTGGAGGATTTGTCATGAGTGCGACTTGAAGCATGTTTGATGTGTACAGGAGTCTTATTTATGCATACTGATGTTCAATTATAACTAAATCATTGTGGTGTTACAGATGTGATGCTAAACTATCTAATAAGCTAGTTAATGTAATAGCTCCGCAATTAGATTTGGATAAGTAAGACAATTAAAATCTTAAGTAGTTATTGTACTGTTTAAACTGCTCTATGTAGATAGTATGTTTATTCACATATTATCTACCTATTCTAAAATTCTCACCAGGTCTTTCATGAAGTGTGGGAGTCGTTTGACTACAAAGAAAACAAACAATAAGCAAGGAACTACCTGGCTGGCTTTTGTTAGAAATGTGCTGCAATGCAGGGCTCAATAGGAATGTTTTTGTGCTATACAGCAACATGTCTCACATTTCAAACTATTTCAACGCTCGGTAACACGCTCGCAATTTTCTTCACAGCAAAAATACTCTGTAATGTATAGCTGTATATACTGATATCATAATATTTTCCAGCTATTACTTGACAATTTGCTATCCTTGGACACTGTGATGGATTTTCCTTCGCGCAGATTTGCAAGTAGTTTAATAAAGGCCTTTGGCTTGTCTTTCATGGATAGTTTGGTTCTATTAAATGTTCAGCAGCAGAAAAGACAATCCTTGGCAGAGCTGTGTCGTCTAACCACCAATATAAAGTAGACACAGTGGAGTGGTTTTCACCATTCTCAGCCAACTGGAGGTGGGCGACAGTTAGGGCTCTCCTGTCCCGTGAGAACAGAAACTGTTAACACAGCAATGGCTCCAGCACTGCTGAGTGGCACTAACAGGGGGAGGGGCTGTGTATTGAGAGGACTCACCTCTCTCTACCCTCCAGTTTCCCTCATCGAGCAAAAAAGCTTTCTCTTGTCTCTTGGTCTGGTGTAATGTGCGTCAGGATCTCTGGAATTCAATTACTGATCCTTTTTAGCCGTGCCTGTAATCTTCCTGTTCCAGTCATATGCTCTGGGTGCCAGCCAGTGTCACACACTTTACCCAAAATGATTTCTTTTATGACCAGCCAGTGAGAGAACAAACTGGATACAGTTATAGCACAGATCTCGATCCATTCAGCCCACCATTTGCCTAAACCTAATTACGTTACATTTGGGGGAATGTCACTATAAACTGTGAGGGTATAACAGTGTACTCTCTAATGAGTGTTCAATTAAACAGAGAGCACCCACAAGGCAAACCAGGCCCAATAAAGCCAACTGCATGCTTTCCAATTGACACAGTTTCTTCTTAAAGTCTCTCTGAAGTCTTGAATTAATAATCCATGTTTCCAATAAAGACGTCACAAAAAAAACCAAGTCTCCATCCTGCCCTGTGGGATGTGGAAATTCTTGAGAAAAGAGCAGTGGTCATTTACTGAAACACTAACCCATACATTTCCCTATAGAGTTATATAAAAATACCTTTCTCTGAATAATAATCACTGTGTTTCATTTTTCCATGAGAACGCCTCCTTATTCATTATCTAAAAGATGCTGCTAACAGCTTCACATCAACACTAGCAGTCAACTTCATATTGGTCTTAAATTACTGTTTTAATTCCTAACAAGAAAGCCAGCTAGCACATTTCATACAATGTCTGACTTCGTTAAAGCAGGCCACGTTTAGGTTTTCACGACTGGTAACCTCGGGGTGCTGTGAATAATTATGACTGTTGTCTCTTAGAAGCCATTTTTTTTTTTAAAAAAAGCCACAAAAAGAGGAGGAATTTCAGCCACAAGTTCACATACTTCTGAGTTGCAAGGAGAAGGTTATGAGAGATTAAAATTCCAGCAACATCTAAAGCTTAACGAACACAGGCCACAGGTGTGGGGTGATGATAAAGCTGGTCTCTATTCAGCTGCTGGAGTTTATATCTATTTATAATGCCAGACGAAACCCTCACTGTTTTGGTTATTTGTTTTGTTATTATCATGTCCATTATTGCTTTTTACCCATAACCAAACAATTCCATCTCTTAAAATCTAACAATATCTTAACCACAGCAGAGGGAGTTAGGAAACACTGTGCAGATAAACGTTCCGTGTGGGTCCTTTGGAAGGGAGTGACAAATGAATAAATTTTATCATTAAGGTTTGAGGAACTCCTGCAGAGTGAACTGTTGCTTCACACAAAGTTGGGAGAATTGAGTGAGGACGGGGGTGTCGGTGGGCATTGTCATCACCTCTGACAAACATGCGGTTGTGTTTAATTATCAAGTGTTTACTCTGCTGCCCCACACGTCAATCTCATGGACCCCTAAAAATCTGATACACAGCGTGGACCCACGCTATTAACTAGAGTCAACAGAGCACTGATCTGTGCCTGGTGTTCCTGTCTTGTGATAGGTGAGGATCTGTACCCCCACCCCTTCGCTCCACCTGCCTCTCCAGTCTGCCAGAGTTAATTTATCTGGGTGATAAGCAGGTGGACGTGGGGAGGAGAGGCCCTCAGACTGAGCTACACTGTCAGACCTGGCAGACTGAGTGACAATGCTAATAGGCCGGTCCCATTAACCTCACCGCACGCCTCACCTTTATCTACCACACAAAAGACTGTTTGTTTGCTTGTTGGATGATAATATTTACCTGATGATTTGGCGGCCCCAGACATGACAAATATATTTGTGCATTTCGAGAAGGCACGGTGATTCATGTAAGAAGGGGCGCTGCTGAAAGGAGACAATGCTCTCTGCAGCTTCAGTCTGTGATAAGGGGTAATATTCTTAGCCTAATCTGAAACTTTCAAATGAAAGAATATTCTTGTTTCCCTTTCCCTGCTTTTAAATGAACAATGTCCTTGCCTCTCGTTAGTCTGCTATGTTCTTGCTGTACCATTATACAATACAGTTCAGCTTCATAAAGCACCATGTATCTGCATGTTGCATTACTGAATTTAGGCAGTTTATTCTTATCTTGAGGCCACGGTCTTATAATCAAAAAGTTTGGTGCTCGTCTATGGGCGAGTCCCGTGGCGAGTTCAGTGCTCCGGTGCCAGGCGCAAGACTGAGAGATATTGCTTTAATTGGAGAGTTACTGATCCTGCAAGGCATTCGGGTGCCAGACGTTAGCATCAATGCCTCTTGCTGCATTCTGCTGCGCAATCACAAAAATGATATTGGGGGGACAGCAGGTGATCCATAAAAGCTGTGTTTTAAAGCCTTGTTAATTATTCCTTCTGAAGTCTAATGAACAATGGGGATAAAACATTGTGCAGGGCAAATCTATTTGTGGGAGAGGAGGAGCCAACTCTCTTTCAGATACGGTACTTCAGAGCCTTTAGCCCATCTCATCTGTCAACACGAGTCTATCATTATTAGGCTCATACATACAAGCTTTGTGCTTTGATCAAGCCCCTGAATGTAGCTGGCACAATATTTAACAGTCATGTACACTTACACAGCTATGATATTTGGGTGGAAAATATATGCTCAAAATGGTGTCTTCCATGCATAATGAAGCAGATGCCGAAGATTATATAGTTTGGCACAGAATTTGAATATGCATAGATTATCTGCTATTTGATTTAGCAGCTGTCTGGGTGTAGATGTGTACAGTATATCACTTACGAATGCCGGGACCTCCACATTCTTGAATTTCGTTTCAATGTAGTTTATCATATTTCCCTGTGTGGAACAGACATCGTATTCTGTCTTGGGCTGGAGAGGGCTTAATACACGGCAGGCCTGCCAGCTCTTTCGCTCCGTAAGAGATATGAGAAGAAGGAGATTAGCTCAGCTACCCATCCATGACCTTGATATTACGATGAAGACGGATAAGAGCTTTCTTCCTCCACCTGCCCAAAGCCTGCAAGGCTGTTTAAACAGCAGGCCAGGCTCTCATCATCAATTCAAAACAAATGTCTTCTACTGGGGTTCAATTTTTCAGCCATTCTATTCAGTATCCTAAGTCAATTAATGATGTCATACGCTAGTGGAATAAAACAAATGCATGCCATGTACTGGAGCCTCAAGACAGATGATTATGGAAAGCTGAGGAGCTTAGGATAGTGGCTGAACAGAAGTAAGTCTTTTTGATTAAAACTAAACTTTTACATAGCTTAGCTTTCTTTAAATGCTTTACACATTAGGGGAACTGTAAAAATGTCCCACTGTTTACTAAGAGGTTTCACCGTTTACACTCTCTGTGACAAACAAGTTAATTCCTTGCTAACAATGTGACGAGATTACTCGAGTATGCTTTACAGAAAACACATTATCTGAACCTAAAAAGACCTTAAAGCAACTGTTCGAAATAATGAGCAGGGCAGAAGTGATCTGGGTTTCATCCTCACCTAACAAAGAGATTAAAAAGAAATGTGGAGCTCAAGCACCCCACAATCGCTGACTGCACTAAAAGAGTTTGGTTAAGTAGCTGCTTCCCTAAGCAGAGACAAACTTTATCTTTCCTTCTTAGACCACATCCAAACTAAGATGCTGTATCTTTATTGTATCTTCCTACAGTGAAGATTTTCTCTAATGTAGCAGAACAATATCTTCCAAATAAAATGATTACACATAATAAATAGTAGGGAAATTATTTTAGGATTTCTTGAGAAAAACACACACTCGCAAACACACACACGCGCACACACACACACACAGATATCACATCTTACAAATTATTTTTTCTATGCAGCTTTTTATCTAGTCTTTCTATTATTGATTTAGCAATTTTCACCAGCTCTTATTTGCAGGTCACTTTCAAGTTCTAAGATATTTAAGGCTGTCTTGCGCACACAGCATGTTTAAGATCGAGCCCAGGGACCGAGAGGGCCTTTCAAAAAGATTCAGCTTTTTAAAAGCAGTTCATGGTGGATTTTAAGGCATGCTTTTAAGGATTGCTGACCTCTTGTAAAAGCTCTTTTCAGTTTCAGTTTCTTGCCTGACCGCATGCCTTTTCATCCGGTCTTTTACATGGCTTCTGTTGTGTTTCCTGTGCCACTGACAGCCACATAAACCCAATAGTTGACAAGGTGTTGCTGCTACTTTTCTCCTCCAAATATACCTTTGGTGATTGTAGCCAAAGAGCTCAATTCTGACTTCATCTGTTCACAGCAATTTACTTCTGCGATGAGGTGATGATTCTTCCATGTCAACCAGAGGTGTGCAATAGTTTTTCTCAGAGGACCACACTGTCTAAAGTATGTGAAGGGCCAAACTGAACTGAAACACAGTGCCTGCAGCACTGAATCACAATAATCTGTGTGGATTTTGACAGACATAACCGATGACCAAGATCCTTCTGTTAGAAAGTGTGACTTTTAGTCAATAAGGTGTACTGTAACATAAAACAATCCACTTGAAGCCAGTTTTTAATTTCATTCTATTTACTATTGGAGTAAAGGTGTAGTTCACAGAAAAAGTTTATTCTCCCACACGAGCGGAGCGCTTTCTGTTGAAATCCAGTTAAATAGCAGTGCAGGCTTAATATAGTCATTCACCTAAAGAGTTTATTTATCGATTAATTGTTTTAGTTTTCCTTTTTGGTCATCGGGGCATTGATTGAGATGGTGTGGGCCCCGTTTGGGGGGTGATATTGTGGCCATATGTGATGTAGACCTTTTGTGTGCAAGCAAACGTGTCCAATGAATCTGTGTGTACAGTGTGTACCATGTCAGCTCAGCCTTCCAGCAGTTTTATCTGTTTTCTCGACCTTCCACATTTTATTCTGATTTCAACAACAACTTCTATTTTTAATGACATTTCAGACACTAGAATTCCACGTTGGATATGCTTTGATTTTTCTTTTGATACTTCCTTATTCTTTGCAGGCAGTTAAATTCTTTTTTAAATCCTCACTTAGTCGAGAGCCAAAGAATATATCAAGGCACGGCATTCTCATCACATGACACATTTCTTATGACAACTGTGATTTTAAATTGAGGTGGCTGCATGTTTTGATTGCTCATTATATAACATCATATCTCACTACTGTACTCACTGATCATTCAGACTGGATTATGTGTTTACAGTTTACAAATTACAGAGTCCTACAGAAATACCTATAACTGCCCAGAGTAGAGGACAATTACAGGTAGTAGTTTTTCTTGAAGGAAGTGCTGAGAGGAAATCCCATTCTTTTACTAGAACGCACTGAGAGTATTAAAGAGATGGCATTAGGAAGTAATGAGTTAAAAATGTCTCTCTTACATCAGGCTAGGAAGCTGATGGGATTTTCATGCTAGACTGAATCTCAAATGCATTCGGCAGACAGCAACCGCTCAGGACATATTTGCTTTTAACTAATGTAGTAGTTAGTTAACAGAAGATGCTTAATTTTATAATAAAACAAATGCTGTAATTTCCCCACAGTTTTTTTCTGGCACTAGAATATTACAAAGATACAAACAAGACTCTAGCTCAAGAAAACAAATCTATTTAGTATTTCCTTAAAATAATATTCACACAGTTTGTTCCCTGAATCTATTTTGTTATATTGGGTTTTTTTTACCCAAAAATATATCCTAACAAATGGTTATAATGGCAATTTTAGCAATTAGCCCTTATCTTTGAGCCTTTGTGTTTGCATAACACATACAGGCAGTGAGTTAATTTGAGTTCAAAGGAAGAGGGAATTTCTAGATATAAATAAGGGCTCTTCTCACAAGTAGTACGTGAAACAGTTAGAGCGAACACAGTGCATTGTCCCTTGCAAGACCTGCTTATTTAAGTCTCTGGATTTGGTTAATAAAGCTGAAAATGCCCTTTGACCATTAAGTGAACTGATCGTATTTTCAGAGAAAGAGCGGTGCTTTGTATGGTATGCAGGCTCAAATACTCTAGAGGCTACAAAAAAAAAGGAAAGGAAATGTAGGAGGAGAAAAGGGAAAGATGAGAGAGCGTGGAGGAAAAGGGGAAAAGAGAGTGAGCTTGCAAAGCAGAAACAGAGGAGAGGTGTGGATGGAAAGCAGGATGTGATGGAGATGCTGGTGTGCCAAAGTTATCCACTGATCCATGCCGAAACAGATGCATTTGATCACAGCAAATCTCGGGCTTAGAGCATAAATACATAATAAACAAAAATTAATGGAGGCGAGCACCATGCATGTGTTTCATCGGCCTGTGAGTTACCACTACTGTGACTGGAGCAGGGCAGAGGCATCCATATGGATGCTGCTTAGAGAGCAAACTTGTTAACATATCTCCTTCACTATGCCTAGCAAAGCGTTACATAGCTGGAATACATATCAGCCACATTTAAAAACAACAATACAAGTCTATGTAGGAGGGATTAAAAAAAAGCAACAAAATATAATAAAGCAAAAATTTTCCAAGCATGATGTTTATGCCAAATTGGATCAATATCTTTGGCCGACTGGTGCGTAGTGAAAAATCACTCATTTTAATGTGTTGTAGGCCAACATGCTATACGCAGCAAGAACTCGGTAACAGTGATATAGAGGAAAATATTTCAATTTACTGTGCAACACAAACATTCTGATCATTTGGCAATCGGAATGAATCCCGTGGTTGTCAAAGACAGTGTATTATTCAGTAACAGCTGCTCACGACTAATTCTGAAAGTGTTGTGAGGAGAGTGGGGAAGAAGCAATGATGAGGACTCAGAGCATACATCTGATTTCTAAAGCTTGCAATTAGAACAACCATTTTTTTTCCCCCAATAGTGTAGCAGAAAACATGAAGAAGTCAAGGATGATGAATTAGTCTAATGATTCCACAGTAGTATTGCTTAGGCGCAGAGCTGGAGGAAGTTGCTGTTCCCATGTGAAGGGCCTAAAATTACCCCTTAAGATATGGCTGAACTTTGGCCATTGCATTCTCTGTTGCCATCATTATTCAGTAACCCCTCCTGTTTGTGTTGGTATCATCTGGATTCTCACTGCCTTCTACGGTCTTTGTGAAAATGTTCTCTAGTTGTCTTGCTCACCTTCTCTCATTTGGCCTCTCCTGTCTGTGTGATCTCATGCTATAACAAGCACATAAGGCCCAGTGGGATGCTAATGCTCAGTACCACCCTCCAACAACCTCCTCCTCATCTCTCTCTCTCTCTTTTCCCTCTGTCTGTCACATGACTGCCCCATCTGAGTCAATGAGGGGCACGACAGAGTACGCATGTATTGTATAGGGAGTCTCAGATGTCCAGCCTTTACAATGGATGAGAAAGGGCAGGGGAAAACATGATCGAAAACACAGCACACATACAGACACATACTGCCATGAGGCCTCGGGGGTGAAGGACGCAGGAGTCAACCGAGCAGTTCAGTGGTGAACGCTAATTAGCGCACAGTTCTGACCTTGACAAGCCATCCTTTCTCCTCCGTCAAGAGGCAGTTGTTGCCACAATCCAACACAGACTGAAAGAAAAGCCTCAGCTGAATGAGATCTATTGATGGCAGGGTGAGCAGTGAAGAGGGAAGGAGACAGGAATAAAAACATTGCCACAACGCTTGACATACTCCCTCAGCAACTTGCTGTGACTTTGGCTTGTTGCACCCTTATTTGAATGCATTACACAACTCCAGAATACAAAAACACAAACCTCAATAAATAAGGCTTGTGTATTTCAGGATGTGCCCGTCTGCGCTGATCTGGGCCTTCCAGCCCACTCTGCATGATTAACAGAAGTAGCAAAGTTTTGATTGAATAAATTAAAAACTTCACTGGCTATCCACTGTTGAGACTGGGGGGAGAGGGAGATGCACACTCGATACATCTGTGTTTGCAGAATCTCCAGTGGCCCCAGTAATTTAATTTTCACAAAAAAAATTCCTTATTTACACCAAAACAAAAGAAATTAGATAAAGCACAGGGAAGCAGCTGGGATGAAATGCTGCTGTCACAAAAAGATTTGATGCAAAGCCCCTTGAAGTTAATATATTAGAAAGTGTCTTTCACTCTCCTGATGCACAGTCAGCAAAACAGAAATTACTTAAAACTATAGGCACCATCAGGCTTCTAGTCCTGCATTTACCATTCTAAATCCAAACATGCAGACTGGAGACTTGAGAAAACAGCCTCTGTGGGTCAGTTAAGACCACAGACCATATGGCTAGGTAACTGAATTTATACCCCTGTGGCAATGGGACTGAAAACACCTGAATTCAAAGATTAAGAGGTGTGGCCCAATATTTTTGTCTATAGAATGTATTTAGAGCAGAAAGGTGTACAAACACCACAGGTAGGTAAAAAAATTTTAAAAAAATTAAGAGCTGAAGAAACCTATGGGGCCTCTAACTGAAATAATGTAGAACCATGTTCAAAGTTATAAGCATGTTTAGCAGACTAAAGAAAGCTACTTTCAGCTGCTCCCTTATCAAAAGGGTTTGCCACAGCGGGTAGCTCCACGTTTGATTTGGCAGAGTTTTATGCCGGATGCTCTTCCTGATGCAATCCCAAAAGGGATTTGCCTCTCTGGCTGGAATCAAACCAGCAACCTTTCACCGTGCAAACTAATTTGTAAATCACTACACTATAGACCCACTAGCTGACTGAAAGAATTAAAATGCCAAAACACTGTGCAGAGGGTCTCTTTTATTTTAAGACTGGTTCCAGTCCAATAAACATTTGGCTAGATGGCACTGTATTTTTTCAGTAGAACATTCAATATATAGATTTATATATCAGATTGCTAGTAAAAAAAATATATATATATTAGTGAAATAAGGTGATAAACCTTAAGGTAAGAAATTTTGGGGGGTATTTGGTGTTTTTAGCCCTGCCATAGACTGGCAACCAGGGTGCACTCTGCCTCTTCCCCACTGACAGCTGGGATAGGCTCTTTCAGACACAGTTTTGTCTCTATATTGTCAGTGGCTGCAACTATTAACAGTACAGCATAATAAAGGCCTACATCTCACAGCCACATCCTCACAGCTAACTACAGAAAAAAAAAATAGAGCTCCAAGTGGCATAGTACAGCAGCCTTCCTAAATACAATATACACAAGATTGTCTGTCATTAATCTATTTGCCATTCCCGGATGCATTCATGCATTTATGACTTTTTCATAAGGCATTTCATGTATAATGGAAGCCAGAGAAAATGGGGAAGAATGTAAATTAAGAGTCAAGCTTGTTAGAAGGCCAGTTTGACTGTTTACATGCTTGACTTGTCCTGGGTCGACCCTAGTTAACAATTCATGCTGGAAATTTCTGTATCTTCCAGCTAGTACTCGGCACAAAATGCATCTGGAGCCAATAGGTGTCCGGCCTGTCTCCGTGCACTCACTCAACCCCCTTTTAAGCTGTCTATTCCTTGTATCCTCTTCATCTCCGCCTCCTCCTTCTGTGTCTGCCTTGTACTGGAGACCTGAAGGTCAAGGTTACAGTGCCACAGATATGGAACACTGAGTTTTCAAGCAAAAGCTGCCCCTAATCATTAGAACAAGTCAAGTGGACCCAACAAGGAAGGATGAACGTGTATGCCATTTGAATCTTGCACTATTACATCAGCAGAAAATATTAAGCAGCTGTGTCTTAGTGCAGCCATAAGACACACCTCTTTCTAAAACACAAAACTTTGCGAGGTTAAATACCGCATGACAGATCACTTTATAAAAAGAGTTAAAGTCTATTATCTATTATATTAACGGTTAATGAGTGTGTTCAGAGCACAAGAGCATTGCATGCAGTGTGTTGTGTAAGTAGGAAACTGAGGGAACTGAGCTATGTCCATGTGCACAGCAGAGTACATGAGAACTGACAGGGACATCAAAGAGTGACAACAAAGCCCTGAAGTGTGTGTGTGTGTGTGTGTGTGTGTGTGTGTGTGTGTGTGTGTGTGTGTGTGTGTGTGAGTGTGTGTGTGTGAGTG
>JAVDPK010000263.1:364360-388624 GCA_034780415.1 Cichlasoma orientale
GTGTGTGTGTGTGTGTGTGTGTGTGTGTGTGTGTGTGTGTGTGTGTGTGTGTGTGTGTGTGTGTGTGTGTAGGTGTCGGGGGTCAGTTTCCAGTCACAGGGTTAATGACTAGCAGGATGGGGGAGGCCATCTATAGCATGACATTTCCCTGTCAGCATAGCAGAGTCTGGGAAGGGGGTGTTCAGTCCAATGGATAATGGGTATGAACACAGGAGTAAAATTTATCATGCATATTAAACCACGAGACTGACCTCAGAATATACAGTGTATAAAATGATGCACAGGACGTGGTGGGAAAACAAAAAGAGGGGAAGAAACCATAAAGAGAGGAAAGCCTGGGTCCAAGCCAGCCCTCCCCCAGCTGGGAGATAAAGATGACTGATATCTGCTCCACTTCCAGCCCAATCTCTTTAATGCTAAAAGGAGCCAAGTATAGGAGCTAAGAGAAAGGGGAGGGAATTGGGCACAAGGAACAGCAACTCTTTTACCCTCAACCAAGTTTAGCTCAGTTGAATTGCAGACACTGCACTCTCTTCATCACTTTACCCCGCTTCGCCTTCCTGTCTCCTCCTATATCTCTGACTAACACACTCTTGTTTATGGTAGCAGACAAACACCAACATCAGGTCCCTGGGCAGATGTGCTTCCCAGTGTTTCGCACAGAAAACGGATTGTTCAAATGCTGAATAATTACCATGATAATCATCTCCATCCCACAAGGGTCTGAAAATGCATACCTGACATCTGACATTTGGTACCCATGGCTCCTCTCTCAATCTGCATAATCACATTCCCACCTAATTTCCATGCATATGTTTGGGAAAAAATGAGGTTGAATATTTTGCATTGTGGTGTGGGCTAGATAAGTATAGGCACCAAAGCACAGCGTATGCGTAATAGTGCTGAAACGATTTGTGAATTAATCAATTGGTCGATATACAGAAAAGCGATCAGCAACAGCACATTTACTATGCATTCATTATTTTTGGTTTAGCTCAGCTTTTACCTTAATACGTCTCAATAACCTTTAAAACATGTCATTCATTTTAAAGCTTTTTACAGTGGAACGTAAAAAATGTCTAACATTATCCGGGTCCAGCTTTTTAAATAAGAAATTTTACTGATCATCTTTTCTTATCATGAAATACAGAACAGCTTTGGGTTACGAACATTTGATAGCATGTGGAAGTCTGAGAAAGGTATTATTTAATCTCTTAAATGGCATTTCTAAACTGAAACAGTAATTAGCAAAAACGTTTAATTAATTCCCCCCTTCTTGCCCCCAACCCCTGAAAACTGGACTTCTTTTTTTTTTCACAAGAGCAGGAAAAGTAACATTTTATTGAAATAAAAGGAAGGAATAAAGGTTAACAAGACACCCTTGTCAGCACCAGAGCACTTTATTTTGGTCATTTTACCACATGTACCACCTTCATTCAACTTTTAAGTCCACTCAACATTCTTCTCATTTGGTTAGCCATATGTCCCTGGAGTGACTCGTGCCCTCCAGTTTGGGAAATGGGTTAAAAGTGGACTAAATGTTTAATTGACTCATCAAAAAATAATCAGTATAAAAAAAGAAATGAATAAAAAATAATCAGTTATACCCTTAAGCATGCTTCCGTCATTCTGAACTGTACACCAACAGTATCAAAGGCTGTGTTAAGACCTTTTGGCCATTGTACACTACTCATCACCTTTGATGTACAAAGCCTGTAAATATGACCCATGAAGGGGCATAGAGACTGTCAGTAATTGCTTCCCAGCCCTCGCTGATCATATACTTCACTTGAATGGTACAAGGAAACAATTATTATTTCTAAAAGACTTTCATGTACTAAGATTAGGTACAGCAATAGACAACAATACAGCATCTCCTTTATATTGGACTTTCTGAAAGGACGTTTCAATATTATGGATCATTTCCAGGCCAGTGTTGTACAAATGCATTTGCAATTCAGTGCAGCCCATAAGCATTAGGGCATGGCAGGTTTTTCAATGTTTTGGCATTCAAATCAAGCACTGACTATATTCTTACACTTTGTGGGCGAGCATGTCCATTTTGGCTGAGCACTATTAGACTCTTAGCTTTATTTACAAAAAGCTGCCAAACACAGAACGACACAGCACGAGAATCATCCCAACAACAGTGCTGTATTGTGTCATTAATTATAGGTACTTGATGACCTGGCCATGACAATTCTTCACTGAAAACACAACAGTGTTAAAACTGGAGAAAGAGAATTTTTCCATGTAAATTAACATCCATTAATTTCAAGCACTTGCCAAACAAGCTTACAAAATAGTAATTATGCCTAGCAGCACGAGCTAAATATCTCTATTTTGTATTTTTTTTTTTTTTTTAAATCTGATCGTGGTGACACTGCTAAGGTTTGCCAGAGTTGAAGAGGGAACAACAAAGATGAAATAAGCAACAGCAGGAGTATGAGGGGAAAAGGTGTTGGCAGTATTTGGTTAAATACTCTCGCTGCCAGAAGATGGGCTGCAGGTTTGGCTGTGACATATTTGATTCCGGCTAAAAGAGTAACGCAAATAAAGCAGTTCAAAGATCACATAAGAAATGGGAGGGAGATGTGACATTTATGGTTGATTTATTTATTTATTTTTGTGAAACCTAACAGTCTCTTTATTAGTCTACAATTTGTTTAAATGTGTTTCTCCACTTAATATTCATGTAAAAAAAAAAAAAAAAAAGTAATTAAGATTGACTTTTTGGACATATTTAAACAAACAAATAAACAAACGTGACCTTTGAAACAGTGCCGGCAGATAAACAAAATAACAAATACATTTGACATTTCCTAATTTTCCAGATTTGAATAACAAATCGTAAACATCGCTTAAATAAATAAACAGATTAGCACTTCTAACAAGTAGGTCCACCCCAAAATTTAACACACCTTCAAATCCAGATCTTTTAAATCAGTTCAATATACAGACAACGACTGTAAAACCTTTGAGAGGTAACAGGTGAAACCTGTTTCATTTAAACTTCTCACATTTTGGCTCCAGTGTGGTGCGATCATGCCCAGTTCTAAAGAGCTCTGTGAGGCCATGTGGATGTCTATGAGCGGGAAACGATTTAAAATTATTTTTGAAAAAATCTTTCCAGTGTAAAGGTGACGTAAATTTCAAAGAACTACCTATTTGCCGTGGACTCGATGCTCCATCAAATTCATCCAGAAAAAATAAGTCTTAAACCTACACAGACAAGTCTAAAGACCCCCACACGCTCGCAACTGTTGGTGTCAACATGCATTTATCTACAATCAGAAAAAGAGTTGACAAATTTGACCTGCAAGGGAGGACTGCCAGGAAAAAGTTTTTTATTTATTTTTTTGATGTCCAAAAAGAACATTAGAACAAAAACACATCTTGACAGTGAACGCAAAGGCAAAGATCAGGGCTTTTGGAATAATGCGGTCCGGTCGGACAAATCAAAACTAGAGTTGTTTGACCACATTAACAGTGGACATGTTTAGAGCAGACCAAAGAAAGCTTTTTAGGAGAAGAACCTCATAGCAGCTGTGAAGCCTGGTAATAGGAATGTTATGGTCTGGGGCTGCTTCTCTGCCTCAGGGATCGAGCAGCTTGCAGTCATTGATTCCACTATGAATCAGCATCATATCAAAGTGTGCTTGAAGATAATATTAGGCCATCTGTCTAAAATTCGAAGCTGATATGAAAGTGGATCTTTCAGCGGGATCATGATCATATTCATACTTGCAAATTCACCAAGGAATGACTCACAAAGAAGAAGTGTGTTTAAAAAAGCCAACACTTTTCACTTACTGCATTTATTTATGACGTAAATTAATAGTCACAAGCTTACTGTAAATCATCATTGATTCACTGTTTCTATTACACTTTGGCCACATTGTTTTCTTAATACAGTGCCTTTTAAAACTCACTGTGCAAACTGAAAAACCAATATAAATAAAGGTAGGTGTCAGTCTAGGCAGCGACGGTCAGAAAGTACCACCTCGAAAACAGCTGTTTGTTTTTTAATGACATTATAATGAAAATAATGATCCAAATAATAATAATCACTACTGATAAAATACACAAATAGCCAGTTATTAAAAAATATCTCACTTCATCAGTGTTTATCTTAGTGTTTTTTAATGCAGTCGAACAGCTTGCAAGGGATCTGCTACATACTGTATATCAATTATACCCCATATGCTAATGAAATGCATACTAAGCTTTTTCTTTTCACACGTTTCAGACATTTATAAGACATTAGGAGATAACAAGTTGGAAATGGTGCGAAGTGATTAGGCAGAACACTTGACAGATATGGAAAATGTTGTTAGTCCCTGTTTAGCACTTGTACAGTATGCCTCGGTCTGAAGTTAGAGCAAGCAGGGCCCTCCCCCATCGCAGCACAACACATGGCCCACTCAAATACTCACAGCTCTGCAGAGCAGCTTGGCTTCAGCATGAGCTCCAATCCCTCTCACTCTGAATCATGCTGTGATGGGACAGCAGTCCAGCTTCTCATATTTCCTCAAAAGCACAGTCACTGATACAAAGCTTGACTGGCAGCCAGATCCATCTCTGCAGCTTTTTGTTGCCTCCACCTGAGAGAAAAGCCCTTAAACTGTGATGGCCACTCATTCCCCTGACAGTGTATTGTGAGTTTTATTACAGAGTGGCTCTAGTAGTGTCGCCCCACAGAGGATCATCTCATGTGGTCTACCGTGGGGTGTCTGTATTTCATGTGTTACACACTGCAGGCCCAACAATGCAGGCCCTCCCCATGCCTTTCCCTCTCTTTGTTTCTCATTATTGAGCTAAATGGAATTAAGAGCTTTTCTACTGGGATCCTTTTTTCTGCATTCGCCCTTTTGAACAACCTGAGGGGGATTTTAACATGCTATTACCCTTTGACACAGTGCTGGTATTAGAAATAGGAGAGTTGTGAGGTATTTAGCTGTGGCTACAGACAGTGAAATGGAAGGCAGGAAAAGGCCTGCGCTCTCCTGCGAGAAGAGATGGAGAGGGCGCCTGGGGGCAGCAGAGGTGGAAGGCCCCAGTCTGGGCCCTGTCCACTGCAACCTGCCAGACACAGTCTGAATCCCATTTATTCCTGGTGACCTTAAATAAAATGCTGGCTACCCCTGTGGGCCCCATGTGAGGCCAAAACCAAATGGGCTGTGTTCTCCACTCTTTCTACCCCACTGCTAGAGAAAATGAGCTTTATCTGTGGGGGAACTCAGGGCCATGTGACTAAATGCCCCCTTCCCTGCATGAGTTTCCCCACAAACCCAATTCCGCAGTTAATCTGCAAAGCTGTCGCCTTTTAATTACTGGCTTTTGGTATTGGAGTGTTCCAGTGTGTTAACCATTTTTTTAAATTTATTTTTGCAAAGTTTCAACTTATGAATCAGTACGGCAACTTGCAGGTTCGCTATCTGAGATATCATGAAAATGTACATATACACTTATTACACACATGCTCCCCGAGGTGACTTAGGGGCTTTCTGACAAATGTGTCACTTAATTACGGCAAAGAAACTGATAAAAGAAATATGTAATCCTAGTTAATTAAGTTAGGCTGCTAAATCAGTGGGCGGTGACAAGTATTAGAGAGGTGAGAAACTGTTAGATAAAAATCAGTGTGTGTCTTTCTAGCATGTCAAGGGCTCACAGCGAACAATAAAATCCACCACAGACGCATATCAAGCTTTGATATCTAAGAACTAGTATGTGTAATGTATAAGTTAATAAATCATTCAATTCAAGACAGAGCCAGTGGACTGGAAGTGACAATTTCATACCATGTTTGTATTTTCATGCACTGAAATCAAGCATAATCCCTGTTGTATCACACTCCACTACCTGCCACGTTCACAGCCTTCAACAACAGCTATAATACATTGTTTTGGAAAGCTTGCCGGTGGCAAGAATGCAAAGATATTTATGTATTTCACCTTTGATTGATTGATTTGCTTGTTTCTTGTTTCTGTGTTCTTCACATACACATCATACTGTCCCCAAACGATTTTCCCACCCATTGTTCCCATTTTTCCAGGCATTGCCAGGCATAAGTTATTTTAAATTTCCAGAGCACCTTTTTTGCCACATGAACCCATGCTGGTGGTTGTCAAGTGCCCACTACACATCCATGCAGAGCCAAAGTCTGCATGAGCAACTCTAATTAAAGTGGAGTTAATCACAAATAGCTGGATAGGGCCACAATTGAGGCATATGTTAAGAATGAATTACTAATTAGAGCGGCAAGCAGCGAGACAAGTCCCAGACTGCTTGAGAAGTCTCGGCACGTTACTAATATATGAAAAGGTATAAACAAACAGCAATCTGGTTGTTTAGCTCCTCCATCCCACTTACAAGGATCCAATTATGGCAGATCCCTGGAGCCGCCAATACAATCAGGCAAGAGTGAGTTGGCGTTATGATTAACTGTGAAGGCCACATACTCTCTATGGCTGCTCCAGCCAGGCAGCAGGCCTCCTCTGACAGAGGTGGTTATGTGGCTCAGTGAGCCCCAGGTCTCCACTCCCAGAACAGGCAACTGGAGAGCTCAGCACAACAGAACACAACAAAAAACACAACACAATCCTCAGATACTGCATTCAGGCTGTGTTGTAATACGTACAAGCTAATTCACTGGATGGCTTGCTTTTATAGAGCACCCCATAGAGTGTGGTATAACACACAATAAACATTAGAAATTCCTTGAACAATGCTTATGGCACTGATGTGTTAAGGGAACACACCTGTTCCTCAGAACAACCACAATCCAGACCCTTACAACTGGCAATTGAACATTTTTCTTCTCTAGCAGGACAAAATGCGGCCGAACTTCCCAAAAGCTCACAATCAGAATATTACAGGAGCCACTAATCTTTGTTGACAACGTTTTGTTTGATCAGCTGGTAGGTTCGACTTGAACCCCTTACCTGTGAACAAAAAAGCTGAAGTAGCTTCTGTCAGCAGAATAGCTGTAGAAATGGAATTATTCTGTATCAAACCCTCTCCAGTGCAGCCCACATCCATACATCCAACTGTGCTTTTCACCACACTTTCGGCAGGAATATCAGTGTGCAGCCGAGAGGTAAGTTGGGCAATGGATGAAATGCGCTTTTTTGCCATTTATCATTCAGTGCTGGAGGTTGTGTACAGTTAGCCATCTGGATCACAGGGGCCTGTTAAACATTTTCCCCATACCAAACTGTAAGGAGCAGCTAAGAGAGAGAAGCAAACGTGTGGTGTGTCTGTGCACGCCCAGCTTTGTCACACAAATTAATGCACTAACAAAGATTCATAGTTTCTATGCGATAAGCATCATGTGTAAATAAAACCTGCGTATTGTGCTTTGATGTTCAGTAAATTGTAAGATGCTTAAATGTTGCTTTTGTACTTTCTCCCCACAGGCAGTATGTGGTAAACTATTGTAAACTCAAAAATTGAGGGGGTAACACTTGGATCATCGTCAGCAATCCGGCATTAACGAGAAAGACACCTACAGGCACGCCACTGGAGGTGAACAGCATGATATAGTCAGTCCTGCACACACATAGATGTACATGCACACGCTAACAGAGAACTCTGCAGGTGGGAAACAACATGATCCAGTCTTAGCTTTAACCTATGTGGTGCTGCCTAAGACACTCACAACAACACAGCCCACTTCCATTACCTTTGTTTCCTTTACTCTGAGCCAAGAGTCCCTAGTGTCAAAAAAAGGCCTCCCACCCTACTTCAATTAGAGATGCTGATTGGCACCAGTCCTTATTCCAGCAGGAAGCTACTCAACCTTCAGCTCAGTCTAACTTTACACTCCGTGAATCAATCTGGAGCTTCCTCTTGCCCTACTTTGTTTGGTCTCAGGTATAATAGGTCTGATACAAGTATGTCTTATTGTATTGTATTTGAGTTTGTTTTAAAGTACACTATGTTAGTACAGCAGCAACGGGCAGCAAAGTGCCTCCCCCCTTCAAATGATTAATATGTGGGCTAATGGTGGAGCTGTAGCATGAGAGGGGGAGGTCGAGACTGGAGATTTGTCTGTGGTTTAATTAGTGCATTCCTGGCAAATTCTCCTGCCATAATTACAGCCTTGGTTCTTTCTGACCTTTCCAGTATTTTCTGCATGTTTGGCTTTTATCAGATCATGTTTTATTCAGGATCTTTGTTGTGTACATTTTCTTCAGACACTGTCTCCGCTCTTATACAAACAAAACCAAAAAAAGGCAAAAAAAAAAGAAACCCCAACACTTCAGGGATGGCCAAATGGTACTTCTATCCTTTATCATTTTCCTTTGATTCTTTTTTTCTCCCCACTTTCTGAAATTACAATGTTCCACCATGACGCGATGGGGCCAATGTGGCACTGGCTGAGAGGCTTGTCTAGAAGGCAGGCATCCATATTTATAAACATGTCATTCTGTTTGCTTTCATAAAATTCAATTTTGCATAGATGAGAAAATAAACATTCAAACAACATATGAATACCTTTCCTTGACCACATCAACCTCTCCACGGAAATAAAAGAAACTATAATTTTTCCTTTGATATGTTTTTTCACATCAGGGAGGAGATGAGAGACAAAGTGTTTAAAATGTATAGTTCCCATAACACAGGATAGAAAAAAATAAAGCCAGAAAAAAAAAAATCAAGCTTTCAAGTAAGGAAAAGCACAACACTATCCTGACAAGAGATTTGGGTCCAACTAACAACAAACTAACGAACAATGTGTTACCCGTACATTATACACTCTGTACCTGCACTGTCACCACAATACGCCGCACCTACACAAAAAAGGCATAAGATGACTGTCTATATAATGTATGCGCATAGGCACATGCGTACATATACAAAGAACAACACCCCATATATAAGAGCACAGGCAGCACAGGGGGATATGGACTGCCAGGGCCCCTGTGGAAAAGCGATGGCTTCCTGTTTGCAAGCCTTTTTTTAGCGAAAATGCTTAAAACGGGCCAAACGAGAGCAGTGCTTATCCAGCAAAATTGCTGCTAGATGGAGCAGAAAGTGCACAAATTTTCTATGACACCCCAGTAATGAGGTTTTATATTGACCCAGGCGTTGAGTGGAAGGGCTCTCTGCTCCTCTTCTCCTAAACCCAGTCAGCTCTCCTCAACCTCTATTTGGGGCCCCAGTAGGATACAAAAATCAGTATGGGCTCAGAGAGGTAGCAGAGGGAAAACACGCAACTAAACATGGGGCACTCTTCATGTACTTGCATCGTCGTTCTAGTGCTGATTTCCTTAAACTGTGAGGGAGCAAAGTCTTTTCTTTTTTCGCACAGGAGAAACTTTTTCTCTCGCGTGCGATCGCAGCTGTTTTGGCAAGAAAATGTGCCTATGCCTTCATCACAAATGTGAGCGTTAACATCAATTATAGAGGCTTTAGATGGAACAAATATTCGCATCATATCGCTTCAGCCTTTTTGTGTTCATTGTGCTTTGCCTCAGTTTGAATAGTATTTGTTTTACTTAGTATAAATTTAAACATTCAATAAAATATTATTTTTAATGTTGTATAGATGCAATTGATCGACACCGGGTTATGTGAGATGAGGCCATAAAATACAGTTCAAAGATCCATCCATCCATTTTCCTCCACTTATCCAATTCACGGTCGAGGGGGAACTGGAGCATACTGCAGCTGTCACAGGGCAAGGGGCGGGGTAAACCCCGGACGGGTCGCCTGTCTTTTGCAGGGCTGGCTCAAATAGTGTGCATCAATTAATTAGAAAAGAAGATTAATCACTCACTGTTTTGCTAATTGATTGTTAGTTGTTTTGTCTGGGTATAAATGCCAAACCTTCTTGCTGCTGCAGCTTTTCCAGTGTGCACAGTTGCCACATTTCTTGATTTAAAATTTTTTGAAACTGACTGTGTTTGAATGTCTGTGTTGATTTTTTTTTATAATTTTTCAATTTTTTTGTTATGCACCAGACAATTATCAGTTTAATCAAAATTGTTAATTGCCAGATCGTTTGATAAATTAATAAACATAAATGTTACATTCAGCCCAGAATCAATGTATTTAATCTCCTGAGCCAACAATCTAATAGAACACACAAAACCTACTGTGCTGCTCTACAAACCATTTGTACACATAATTATCATCAACAAAAATAACAGTAACTCATTTGCAACAGTTATAATTTTCCTGTAAACTGATGAAAAGAAGTTATTTTGGGTTCTTTTACAGTTTTGTTTGTATTTTGGTGCAGAGAGCCGGTGCCTCCAGAGAAAGCCTGCTTCTCTTCTGAGAAGGCCAGTCTAGACGTTCCTCCCCACCCATTAAACTGTCTGCTGGTTTTAATGAAGGTGAGAAAAGTTGATGTGATTAGCCATTACTGAAGCCTGCTGCAACCGCACCTGCTGAAAATATCCCTCTATAACCTGCTAATATGTTTCGTATTAATGGATTATTTCTGCCTAATCCTCTTTTTCTTTTCCATTGCACCACAACTGCACCCATGCTTATGGTAATCAAAATTGCTAAAACATTTGTACAAGGTTTGTGCCCACCCCTAAGAAATTACAGGAATAAGCCTGAACTTTTATAACAGAGGATAAAAAAAAATATAACATTTTATTTAGCTAAGAGCAAAATATTATAAAATATATTTTGCTGTTTTATTTTGTTTAAATTAACTGACTGCAACTGTTAGCGTTTATATAAAACTGTACAAACAAAAACTGCAGCTGCTTTGATAACTGTGCATGCTTTCTGTTTGATCAAACTCTCCCTGAAGACATTCCCCCTCGCCCCCAGAAACCTAAGTGCCTGAGGCAGGGGTCCATGATGCATGGCTCTATATCCTGGAGCTGGAGCAAGTAAAGGTCAGCACTGGATGTTTGTGAAAACCAGGGGGGTTGCCTGTCTCTGAACAGTTATTATATCATACAGTAGTGAATGTGTACCATCTTGCGCTGTGGCTTAACACTGATTTTCAAAACAGAAAGAAAGCAAGACTGAAAACAACAACTACCTATCTATACTACCTAAGATAAAAATAAGCTAAAGTATCTTATGAGTAAACACACAGCTCAACATACTGTGGGCCTATCATTGCAAATGTTTTGCATGTCCATCAGGATAGCATGCACTAAGCTATTTTAAGCAACCAGTGAGTTTTGCACCGTCTGCAATCCTCTGATGAATTATAAATGCATACGTGGATGGAAATAATTTTAGTATACATCATAATTATTACTTTGCTTTTAAAGAAGAGGACTGCTTCTAAGAATGATCGTAAAACTTTAATAGTTCAGTAAAAGTGGTATCTGATTCACAAACCTTTAACCACCGCATCTTAGCCCATTTAGCTCTGTTTTCTCTATAATCTGTCTGAGGTGCCAAGATTCAGCCTCTGCTTTCTGACAAACATAAGCCTCAAAGGCCACTCACAATGCATTAAGAATGTTTTCTTTTTGACAGACATCAAAATGTGACCTTTAAATGATTCTTGTTATCAGGGAAGCTGAACAAGAAAATCGATAGGATGCAGCTGGAGAGGAGGGATTAATGCAGGGCAAATTGATCATTCCATTTCATTTTCATCCTGATTTGATGTGCAAGCCATACATACCTAATCTGACCACAAACTCCTTTTAACACTTCAGAGGAGAACCTTTGAAGGAAAGAAAAAATACAACAAGCTCAACAAGCTTCTCAGCTACAAAAACGATAGGGCAGGAGCATGAGCCTTTACTGACAGTTAACCTTAATAATAAAGAGGCTGCATTTCCTTTTCCTTTCATCACTTCTCCGTGCTTTTTATAGCGTGCCTCAGTGCGGTTTCCTCTATTCACCACAGGGAATACACAATGGCAGAGCTCATTGTCTATTTCACACAGTTTGGGCCCATCAAACTGCAAAAACAAATACATTAATCATCAGAACACATTGATAGATCATTAATTATTGTACCTCACTGTTGATGTCACACGTTGTTGAATCCTTTCACAGATAATCAGAGCACTTTGGTGGAACTTCATTAAACAAACTGTTCATTTACAAAGCCAAGTCTGGACGTGCAGGCACAGAGTCAAAGAGATAAAAGACAATATTTTCTTTTAAAGAATCTTTCAGTAAACATTAAAAGGAATATCTGCCATAGAAGAATTGCACTATTTCCCACTTCCCGCACACAGCTGAGATTGGGAGCGTATTACCGCTGAAATGCCAGCGCTCAACAGATAACTGCGATAACAAAGATAGCAAATCTGGGAAATGAAAAATGGCACTTCTCTTCTACAAGGAGATACATCAGTGTTTATTAAATCAATGCCAGACAGAGGAATCTGAAGGTAAAATAATGAACCACTTATAAATGATCTTTGCTTCACTGGGCCTTACCTGATCAGGGTGTTCAGGGACCACCAATGCGAGGCATATTAGAAGAGGTCTATTAATCCTTGTGCTCCTCATAGCTGACTATAAAATGGGTGAGTCCTCTGTGACTTACTAGGCACATCCTTTTTAATTTTTCAACATAAAAAAAAAGTCAGCCACACAACTTTCATTGATTGGGTGTGAAAGTTTGGGTTGTCTGTGTATTTCTGCTTTAAGAGAGTGGATATTTCATTATGGTGCTCTGGGACACACATTACGCAGCTCTGCTACCTTTCGAACAGCATCCATGGCAACTAGAGAGGCTGCTCTCCCTGCAGAAATGTGCTTTTAATTGAGTGACATCTAATCAGGCAGTGAAATACAGCAGTAGAGTTAACAAAACAGGTCAACGAGGGACAAGGACTACCAGCTGCAATCGCCATCACTGCCCAACGCTTCGTTTTGGTGTTGACTAACACATATTAGTCTGGTTTTAATGATCAAAATTACAGGGTTGGAGGTATTCTTTACAAGATCCTCGGGTGAATGTGTGATTAGATACGATGAGCCCTTCTTAGGTCTACACAAGCTTTTGGATGAGGAATGCCTTTGATGTACTCAAATTACTGGAGCTAAGAAGTCTCACAAGCTATACCTTAACACACATTAAACAGGCTTTAAAGGATGAATTTTTCACAGTCATCTGTATTTTATTTTTCTTCATTGAGTGGTTACGGTGTGCGAGGCTTTGCTGTCTCCTATTTTCCTCCTCAAACGTTACTTGTGTTTTTTAACTGCAATAGCATTTCCTCCTCATTATCAGGTGTTGAATCAGTGCACAGAGGGACACCATCAACTCCCCTCAACCTAAAATCATCTGTGGTGATGGCACTCTGTAGTGACATACATAGATAGAGGGGGTAAAAGCACAGTCTCAGTAAATTGTCTGCCTGCGCTTTGGGGAATCATTGGAATTCATGATCTTTTCTCAGTATGCTAACAATAATCTTCCACTAGCTCTGTCTCGCACATCACTAGGCATAGCAAACACTTGTCTTCACCGAGTCTCAGGCAGCATCAGCTTCTCCTCGCCATGCAAATTTCAGAGCTGTGCCCCTCTTTGTATTACAACTATGTCCTCAACTTTTTCCAGTCGCTACCCTTCATGCAGCTGGATGATAAAACCAGTGCACATGAGTAGTTTGAAACACACCTTAATTCTCATAGAGGATTGTACTTTGATAAACCCTTGAGTTGTAAATTACTGGACTTTTTATGGCTTTAGATTGCAATAAGATACATTCCAAAGCTCTCAAAATGTATCTCCTAAACAAATGCCCCACTCCACAAGCGAGTGTGCCCTTACCACAAAAAAAAAAGTACAGCTTGCTTTTGTTAAGCAGGATATAACAAATGTTTCTGCAGTAAAAATCTGCTGGATAAATAAAATGCAACCCAAGTGAAATTTGTCTGTGTTTATATATTCCACTATGTGCAGGAGTGCAAAGAGAGCTCTTAATTGGAAGCACCTTAGATGGATGCTACTAGGGTTGGAGGTTCAGATTTTAGCTCATACTTACCAGCAACGATAGTGAATTTGATCAGTTCACAGCCTCATACTTAAAAAAAAAAAAGCAGTTGCTCTTTAAATGCTGGTTTCTTCCTTTTGACTGGTCAGCTCCTCTGTACTTTTAATAATGAAAGGGAGACATTTTTAGCATATGGCCTACATATTGATGTCATATGTTTTATGTATTCCTGTTTTATGTTTTATGTATTGTATGCTTCAGTCTCTGTGCATTGTGAGACAGATTTCCCTTTGGGCACAGTAAAGTTAAAGCTTGAAAGTTGAATATTGAACAGTAAAACATCAGAACAACAGATGGTTCTGATATAGGAGATTTGCACCACACCACTAAAAGAGGAGCTGAATACGTTATGAGTACTACTGAAGGCAATTAAAAATATAACCACACGATAAAGCCCATAAATTAACTGTTGACATTTTAACTATTTATTGTTATTTTGTTGTTTGTTTTGTTTCACAGATCCTAACAATTTAGACCACTAAGGTATACATATATGGGAAACGTGAAAAACATTCACAGATATCTATTTAGTTGAAACACTGGTAAAAAAAAAAAAAAAAAACCCTCTGTGCAATCATACAGTATCTTCTCATTTCTTCATTAACATCAGGACAATAATCTGGTGACTAATTTGTGATTGCAATCAAATTTTAAAATGTTTCTAAGGCAGTGTGTCTTATCATACTTGCTGTATTATTATAGAACCATTTCATCTGCCTCACCTCCAGCAAGAAGCTTTGATGGTGTCAAGTGGGAGACGACAACCAATTAAAAGAAAATCAGTCAAACAACTTGGGGTCAGATCTCAAGATGCTCCCAATCAGTCATAATTTCCTGTTGTTATGCTGTGTTTGACTACTCCTGATTGGAATCTGATAAATCAGTGTGCACACTGGTCAGTACGACATATATGCAACTGTCTCATCCCAGAGTACTACATCTAAACTCTCTATCTGTCTTTCCTATGAGTAAGATGGGGGACCCACAGAGCATGACCGTGTTTCCTTAACCAAACAAGAGCAGAGGTAAAAAGACATGCAGCACATTTAATAATACTTGTAGCACTCTGCTTGTTCTCAGAATGCAAAGGCTAGGAGATGATAGGAATGGCATGTGTGGGGTCTAGCAGGACAAGGCAGTAGTCCTGATAGTATTTCTGTGCACGTCCTCCTCTGTTAGTCATTACTGTGTGCAGACGAGGGGTGATGTTTACTCTGCTGAGACAAGCAAGTCTACTGCTCTGGGTTGCAACCTTGTGACTCTCTTCTCCCTCCTGCTGCCAGCTCTCCTTACGTCTAGGCCGGGCCCTGCCACACCATCAGCCCACTGGCCTATCGCTGTTGCTGAATGCTCGCCGTCTACCAGGACTCGGTTTTTGGAATACGTCTGGCAAAACACGACGATGCATTTCTGTGCATATTGTCTGCCTGGTGGGTGTTCGGTTGATATTTCAGGAAATAACAGCATAATGCACACAAGGGATGTGATACTGCAATACGCTGCTGTGCCATATTTCCTCTTTTTGTCTTCAGTTTCCTTGCGCTGTCACTTTCAAACATTACCTCCACCCACACACATATGAGAAAAAGAGGAGGGAAGAGAGAGATAGTGACAGAGACTTACTGCAGTACACAATGTGTGAAATAGGGAGTTGTAATCCTTGGTAATAGATTAAAGAAATCAATGAAAACATGGTTGGATGGTTTATCATATAAAGATGATGAAATGAAATGACAGAATATAAGAAAGAAATTAAAGATATTAGCAAACACAACTGACAATTTATTTGCCCCACACTAATGGCTCAAGGACAGTGGAAGTAACAAACTACAGAGAGAGACAAGTGTGAAATAAACAGGACACAAATAAATTAGGATAATGGAACAGTTATAATTTTACAAATTGAAACAATTATAACAGTTAACCAGATGGAAGCAAAATAAAGCAAGTAGACAGAAGCAAGTTGAACAAAACAATTCAGTGAGAAATAATGGCAATGTTCATGATACATAATGGCAAAAGGTTCAAATCAATCATAAAGCACCAAAAAAAAAAGTGAAATGATTACCAAGCTTATGCAGAAGGTCAGGGGTCAGAGGTCAAGTTCAATTTAAACACGGAAACCATTATGGCGTCTGCATGGATGTCTCTGGAAGAAATAAACAAGGAGTTGAAGTAAGTACACTTCACTGTAAGTGCTGTTTAAGCCCTACATCTATTTGACAATATGTAGCACTCAAATATTAATGTGACACAATGCTGTAGTAAGCACTGATTCACAGCAATGTACAAACCAGAAGTGCTCAGTTTCCTTAAGTGGTGGAGGGCAATTTCAGAGTTTAGTGAATCGCAGACACACTTATTCCAGCCCTTTAAAACAATTGAAGGCATCTTTTTATCATCCTATAACCATGTCGAGACCATAAATTAAGGGTTTGCTTGTTTCAAAACCTCTCAGCAAAATTAGGTAGACTAAGCAAAGCGCCAGTGCACCGCTAACATCACTCATGCTCTATGTTTCATGCTTTCACGGTCGCCCCATCTCCTGCGGTAACACACAAAGCAAATTCCACCACAGTGTTCACAGTGTAGACACTAGTAAGACAAAGAGCGTGTTTGATTTTTTTTTTTTTTTTGCTCAACAAAAAAAAAACTGAGAAAGATTCCTATACTAGCTTAGAAAACAGTCTGTGAGGCTCCCGCACACTGAAGACAACAAAGGCATTACTCTTTGCCAAATAAAGAAAAACTACACAAATGGCTGTGCAGTGGAAGCAGAGACTATTCATCTATTTAAGTCTGCACATTTTGTTATGCATAAAATGCTTCACATTTATTTATTTGATATTGTTTGTGTGAAGTGGATAGAAAATAGACCAAATAAAACATATTCTTTCAAATATTATTCAAATATGCGACTCTGGGGTTTTTCAACATGTTGTGCTTGAACAAAATCTTCAGTCTCTAAAAGTATTTCTACAGTTTTCCTCTTTCAATGCTGTTTACGTGATCCCAGCGCTACCGCGGGGTCAGTGGCAGAGCATCTTAACATGCACCCTTTGTAATTCATTAGAGGAAACAAAAAGAATGCAGATCCTGACACTGTGAAAAAAAGATATTATTCATGCACAGAAAAAGATGGAGTCCAATATAGCACCCACTAAAACATCATCTCATCTTTTGTGCAACTGGCTGATGACTCGTTTTCTTAATTGAAACCTAAGAAAATATATTCTCAACTTATTAAAATCTAAACGGAAAAATTCACTAAGGAGCATTCAAGGAAACAGATGTCACCCTTAGCAGGCAAATAGGCACAATACAAATGGTTTTTACGAAAAAGAAACATGTTCCGAGGTCCTCAACTGAGCCAGAGCATGAAAACCAAACAACATTAGATGTAAGACAACACTCCGTACACATTAAGCCCCGAGGCAGCGTATCAGCACTGAAACAAGAAGGAAAATACCTTTCAAAACAAAACTAGGTTTTATTAGTGTCTAGCACTTCAAGAAGACCATGCACAAACCCACAAATAAATGTCTTTTGAGATCCTTCGGTAAAGCAATGAAATATAGCGAGAGGAGGAAAAAAAAGCCCAAGGGCTGGGGAGACACTTCGGAAGTGTCTGCATCTGTGTGTGATTAGTTCCACTACCTAAGATAAAGCATGCAGAGCAAATGTAACCTCATCATAATCTCTGTGTCATGAAGGCAGGGGAACACTCAACCAGAAAACAACAATAACTGCTGTACAGTGTAGTCTACCACTGTGACAATGCCTAGTGTAAACCATAGTCCTGCAAGTGTTCTCAGCCCATAAGTAATTGTCTGATCATTGTGGAACAGAAAACAGCACAGGTTTGAGCAGACAGGAGATCCCACAGGTATTAGCTGCTAATTGCCGTCAACCAAACAAGCAGCACTTTCTGGAGAAAAGAATCTATACTAATTCTTCCTATCCTACCCTGCAGAATACACATTGGAATTTCTTGGGTACACAAGATAAATGCTTATACCATAATTACAACTAATTGTGCAAATAATTGCAAAGTTCTTTTGCCACCTATACCCACAATAAAACAAAAGCAATCTATGTGGCTCTTGGCTGTGAAATTGAAACAGTCCTGCTTCTAAAGTCTCTGCCATCTAGTCATTCATTATCTAGCATTTGTATCTGCTCTGTGGTGAAAGCCAGATTTTGCAAAAGTGAGGAAAAGGGAGATGGAAGGAAGCTGATGACAGGGATTCATGGACACTCTGAATGCAGACATGCTGTTCCAGCGCCTCGCTTCCCCCAACAAAACATTTGAAAAGCTTCAAAGCCCAAAGCTTTATGCTTTGGAACACATCTTTTGATTATATCCAAGTCTCCTCTTTTTAAAGGATGAAAAAAAAAAAAGAAACAAACAAAACATCACCTGTAAATCGAGATAGCCTTTTGCAAAAGGTTTTTGCACCTAATCCCTTTCATTTCAGGTCAGTAAAATATTAGTGCTTTCTCACTGCTCTGATGGTCAAATCACATTTCAAAGATTCTGTGTGCCTCTCCAGCAGAGGGAAGGCGAGAGAGAGATACAGGGCAGTAGGGAGCTCAGGCAATCCCCCATCTATTACAGACGAACCAATCATCAAAGACAAATTACAGTACACTTCACTGGGATATGCTAATTCCAAATTAGATGCAAGTCATCAAAAGATCAGCGTTGCAATATTTTGCATCTACAAATTGAAAATGTCTGCTTTCAGAATAGGTTTTAATACCAATATAGAAAGAAAAGAAAAACATGAGTCCCATCCAGGCCCACAACATGCATATACATTAAAACCCAACACAAACAAAAAGATTTATTTGGCATTTTTGCATAGATGAATTTTTAGTAAAAGACCTGCCCTTGGTAATTGGCAATGAAAAATAAAAGGGTGACTTGTTTTTTAACCCTCTTTTTTCATTAGTTGGTGTGAAAATTTACATTTGCGAATAACAACTCATGAGTTCTGAGTCGAGGCTTATTGTTCAGAAAAAAAAAAATCTGCTCACTTTTGTAATCCATTCTTGAGTTACTCTGTCAAGTGAACAGTAATTTTGATAACTCTGTCTGCAAATGTTCATCCACTTGCTGGGTTACGCTTGTATGGTTTAGGACGTTGTCAGTGTGCTAATTTAAATACATAATATAGGCAATAGTTGACATTAATTGCATTGTTAGCAGGCCAGTTGTTTACACGTAATATAATTTATAGTTTTATAGAAATATATAAAGCGAAGTCTTCCTTGCTATAAAGAATGATAACAAGTTGGCGCAGACAGTATCATATTTAACATATGAGGGAAATTTCAATTTTTCTCAGCAAGAAAAGAAAGAATATTTCCTTTAAAGCTTATTGTTTGTGATAATACACAATATTTTTGTGATAATACATCACATGGAGAACATGATACGATGATTTATTGAGCATTTGCTCTAATTTTGCTTTTTCTTCTTGTGTGTGATCCAAAATCTTTCTCTTAAACTGCATAAAACAGTCAAATCTAATGACAGCTGAAAGCAATACAATATTTAGGTTTGTTTAGGTTGCACAAAATTTATATTTAATAGACTACGGTATAGATATTTAGATTGTACAACAACAAAATATAATTATTTTTGAAGCTCCCACAACTGATCAGTACATACCTATTGTCTTACATCATTGTTCTGCAAAGGTTTCCATCTTGATTTGAGGAGGAAGACTGCCAAAATGCAGTTAGTTTAAACAATAGAAACACAGACAGACAATTACCTAGTCCTGAGGGAGTCACAGACTAAAGAGCTGGTCAATATTTCTGTGCAACATATGCATCAAAATGGCTGGGTCAGCTCCAGCCTCTTGCTGCTCATTCCATTCTTTCCCTCTAAGTGCCTCTTCTCCCAATCTGTGTCCAAGGGGAGTACAATTGCCACATCACTGAAGTGAATGTGTTGATGAATTTACCCTTTATGTTTGACACCTGATATGTAAAAGCACGGCTTATGTTCAGAAGCAATGAGCGGTGCTTTGACAATGTCAATATTTCTCTCCAACATGCAGAGTAGGCATATAGACTAATGACAGACCAAGTATATCAGCAAATGAGTGCACAACAGGGGCAGAGGACTGGGGGGAATTAATAGCTCCAGCAACAAATGACCTGACAGGACAACTGCAAACACACAGACAGACAACGCACATACACACGCACATATGCTACGACAAACATACATATACCCTGTTATATACAACCACAGGGTAATGTTTCTTTTTTTAATACGAAAATGGATGTAAGAATACAGTATGCCCACAGAGCATTGCGTGCATGTCACTGGTGGTAACATGTGCGGGAGAATAACATTTTCAAATACCCATGTTGCTGTGTTTCAAAGGCTCCTCCATTAACAGTATCTTCTTGTGGAATATAACCAAACTCCTTAGTGACTTTCACCCAAGGCAGCCTACTTTATTTAAGGCAGCTGTGGCCAGGTAAACAGATTTTTATTCCTTCAGTTCTTCAATAGAAAAATCCCTTACTTACACCTCATTTGATGCCCCCCCTGACACCCTCCACCCCTCAGTTCTCATACTCCTACTCCCTCATCCCCCACCATAAGGCTTATCATGAAAGCACAACAAGGATATATTGTCAGAAATTTTACTTTTAGGTAGTCCTGATTGAAAGAAGCTGACTTTTATTCTCTCAAGTACACCCTTCCTCTTTTCCCTCTGCCATGGTACACAAGGGTACCATTATGGTGGCTGTGGACTTCATCCATTCATCATCCTTCTCACCTATGAAGCAAAACACACATATATCAACCATAGCTGCCCTCCCACTTCCCTAAATCATGCTTTGTTCTGCTGTGTGTAAAGAAAACTGCCTCAGCTTTGGACATCAACACCCACTATGCCAAAGGAGTGGGGTGTAGGAGGACAGCTTCAATGTTTTGCACGGCACAACTGAAATTTGAAAAACAGAAGAAAAGCAATTACACCGCAATATGTGTAGGATTTCAATATCTTAAATAATTAAAGTGATATTTTTCTCATTTTCTGAATTAAAATATAATAGAAAATATAATATTTAGTGTTTAGTATTTGTGCTAAGGATGACACAAAATACTGGATTTTTGGCTTTTTTTTTTTTGTTACTCTGCCGAGATAAAGTCTCATTTGGAAAAGAAGCAATTCCAATTCAATCCAGGAGTTTAATGACTGTGTTCAGTGTAGATATTATCATAAGTGAGCCTATCTAAACAGCTTGCAGCTGGTTGAAGCTGTTTCTGTGAAGCTTTTTCACAGGGTTTCATACTTAAGCATTTTCTTGCTTTGAGAGTTTGTAGGTGATATCAGGATTCATTATAATAAATACAGGCTATTACAGTAAAAAAAAAATCACAGGCAAAACATCCAAACAGTGTCTAAAGAAATAGACAAAAGTAAGTATCACTGTGTTTAAATAAGTCTGCCACATGAATCTGTTACTGGTAACTGCCAACTAAGGTGGGTCAGTCTGCAAGAAAAAGATGCCAGTGATGGCCCAGGTTCAGTACAGAAATGTGATTATAAGGGTATGCACACCACCCATCTATAATGCATCTTATGTAAGTGCATTAGGATAAATGCTGGATAACTGTTTCGTGAACCACAGTGAAAACACCAAAAACTGCATTCAAATAATGGAAAATATTTGGACTCATATTTATCTGTGGACTCCAGTTTCCTACCAATTTATCATTTAACTTTTTTTTTTTAAATATAGTATCGCTTAGATACCTCGACAAATTGAAACTACAATGCCTCTATTGAAGCCGCATAGCATAGACAGAGGACATGTTCAATTCATCTGAACCTTCAAAGATATTTATTCATCAGTACAAGGCTACTTCGGATTTTCCTTAGCTGGACACCTTGTCCTGGTAGATGGAGCTTGACTGGTTTGCATACTGTATGTAAGAGAGTTAATTGTAGTAGGATTATTTGCCATTTATTCATTACACAAGCAATTTCTCTTGCATTATTCATCTTCCAACAGGATCCGAGGCATGTTTTAATCATACTGAATGCAGATTGACAGTGCTGTGTCACCACTACTTTGGAATGAAAAGCCAGCAGAAAACTACCCCATCTTTGTTCAGCATTGCAAATGTTAAAACTTGAACAGATTAAAAAACTGCTCATGTGCAAATATCACTGGCATTTTAATGAAAGGAAGATGTTTACATGTTTTTTTTTTCTTTTATATAAAGGGATTGCAAAATGCCAACAAAAATTGCTTCTGTAGCTGTGATACGTTCATGCAACACAGCAGGGGGGCTATGTCCTTTTAATCTCTAATCCTTTCCTCTTGAGGGAGGAGAAGAGGGCGTGGATCAGAGAGCCGAGAGAAGGTATCCTCGCCCAGACACAGACCCATGCCATGGCATTCTTCCTTGTCCTGTACTGAAGCTGTCACTATTGGTGTCTGGGGCCATGAGGCAGGCAATTTTAGCGTTGTGGTGTGAATCGATACCCAATCACATCACGTTCGCAGGCAGCACATCAACCTGAAGAGCCCGTAGCTCAATTTACAGCATATTGTTTTTGGCCCTGGGAGCAAACCAGGCACTAGGAGCAATAGAAGCATCATGGCAGAGCAAGACAAGGCCTTGTCATGGCCATAACGGCCTTATCTCTGGTAACAGAAGTAGTCATATTAAACACTAGTGCCAAGGAGGGCTCAGAAACACACAGAGTGCATAATGCATCCGCTATTTATATTCAGCTGCTGAATCCACGCTGCTGGCCTTAATGCAGGAATTCCTGCTTAAACACAGCCCAGTTAAAGTGCAACCTACCTATCTGTCTATCTACCAGGGGGCCAATGCTAAATTCTGTGTGTCAGTGAGGTGAAACGTCAGTGCAGGTGGGATTTCAACAATCACACTCTGGGAGGGTGTGACAGACTCCTCACTCAGAATAAAAACATAATGTTTGTCTGTAACTTGCATCTTGTCAAGCTAACAAGTGGTTTCCATACACACCTGCAATCATTACCTTCACACAGCAGGGCTGCCTCAGTGAAACACGTAGCCATGCTGTGAGCACAGAGAGCTGGATGGATAAGAGTAGAGCGCTACAATGTATTCTCTAGAAAAAATAAATGAATCTAAAACTAAAAATAGATATATGAATAACTTTTTTTTTATCATATATAAAGAACAATGTGTACTAAATATGTTAATATATTCATTCTCAAACTTTGTGGACTTGGGGAAAACAATGAGTATAACATGAGTATAAACCCCAAAATTAAAATATTAGAAAGTAAAGTGTCAAATAAAGTCACATCTTTAAAAGTCACATTCTGTAAAAGCATGCGTTTTTATGGTGGAGCAGGCTCTAAGGTAACTTTTATTACTGGAGGTACTTGAGTGGCTTACTTGGAGGTGATCCACTGTTCTTATGTGTTCAATCACTAATCTGATCAGGAAGGCATAACAGGAAACAGGCCTATTAAAGGTAAAAATGAAAGACATATCACTACTGTCTGATTGATGCGGCCATTCCCCAGGGAGAATAAGCCTCTACTTCACTTTCAACAACTGCGCCTGACACAATACGCTGTACCTGAGATGGTTGTTATGGCTACGTAATTCTCTTAAAATGAGGCTTTTATTCAGTGCAAAACCAACTGAAGCAAGTCAAGGGCAAAACTGCTAAAACAGTTACCTGCACTGCTCAGACAGATATTAGCTTTATCCATGTTCTCCCTCCCTCCTATCTTTTTTAAAATACAGCTGTGATAAGGGCGTATTATTGTTTGGCTTGTGATTCTTGCTGTTTCACATGAACTTGTTATTGCAAGGCAATTGATGTATAAAATTAAGGAAAACAGGGAAAGGTGTTCATCACAAAGTCCGAGGTGACATCTTGAAATTTCTGGTCTTGTCTGACAAAAATCCTAAAACCCAGATATTTCATTTATCAGCTACCAGCTAAAATGATCCAAAGATGTACAAGTAAGTCATCTGCTTTTTTTTAACTGATTGGTGAATGATTAATTCCCTTTGCACAGTTGTCAAAGTGCTGCGGCATACATCCAATTACGGCCTGATAGGATGCAGATGGCAACATGCCTCCCTCAATAATATTCATGAAGAATTGCTTACAACAAAGAAGGTGGGAACGTCACATTTTGAACTTTAGATCGCAAATCTTAGTAACATAGTAGAAGTCACTAGTACAGCATCAAAGTCACGACTACACCTATAAACTCTTCTAATTGTGTCTGTGTGTGAGAGACTGACTAATTGCTG
>JAVDPK010000263.1:388724-410253 GCA_034780415.1 Cichlasoma orientale
TGACAGACAGCCTCCGTGCTGTCTGTCAGTCCAGTCCATATATATATTTATATATATATATATATATAAAATAAACCGCAATATATTAGATATAAAACATCTAATATATTGCGGTTTATTTTATTTGCCAATGATACAAATATTTTTTTATTTGGAAATTGTAGAAATGATGCTGGAGTAAAAATGTTGATTAAATAATGTTGAAATAGAGCAAGGCTTTGATAAGCAATCCTGGGTGTGACAATAGATAAAGAAATCTGCTGGAAACCTCACATAAAACATATCCAAACTAAACTGTCAAAAAGCATCTCTGTACTGTGTAAAGCAAAACATCTTTCGCATTACAAATCACTCCACATACTTTGCTGTCCACTTATATTGCCATACCCTGAATGTCTGGGGCAACAAATACACAACTTTACTTCAACCATTATGTAAACTTAAAAAAAAAAAAAAGCCATCAGGATTATTAATCAATCCGGATTTAGAGACCACACTAACACTCTATTTTTGAAGTCAAAAACCTTGAAGTTCACGGACCTCATAAAATATGTATAAAGCCGGATATATGTTGCCAGGAAATGTATAGAGGATTTTTTTTTTTTTTTTTTTACAGCGAAGAGGACTGAGGTGGAAGTTAAACCTGAAGACTCTTAAGGCACAAACAACAGTTAAAACCTCTTGTTTTCCATTTGTGGAGTAAAATTATGCAACAGTTTTCCAGAAGGCTACAGCAATGGCTACAGCATTTTGGAAGCTTTTGTAAGAATATGAAATTGATGACTGATGAATATGTCTATAGTAAGATGTATTAGTATATATTTATATCTACATTTACTTTTTTTTTTCTTAGCTTCTTTTCTCTATCTTTTTTTGTGAGGCTAGTGTATACAACTGCTGAGGGGAAGTGTCGGGGAGAGGAGTGACGAACACAGTACATCAGTGGCATGTTGAGCATGAGGGTAGGGATTACTGTACGTACAAACTTCTTCCTACTCCATTTTGGACTTGATGATTGAGTTATGTCATGTCATGTCAGTTTTGTTGATTTTGTTGATGTGTATACATTTGTATGTGTATAAGTGTATGCAGGAATGTGTATATGTGTATGTGTAAATACTGGTTTTGTTTTATATCTCTGAAATAAAAGGTTATCATTATCATGATCGTGAATTATTTAGTCAGTGGACAACAAAATCCAGAGTTATCCTTGTGATGATATCATAAAACAAAGGAAGACCCTAAAAATCTGGAAACAAAATCTGTCTGTTTATTTGTGAACTCTTCCTACAAAATCAATAACCAAAATTGGTACACTGGTACATCTAAGGCCCTTAAGGTTCTTATCTACAGCAAATATATCAAATATTATGCCTAGCAACCACCTACCAATGGTCTAAAATGATCCATTTTTAGCACATATGCACCTATAACCCTTCATAAAAATGTCATATTTTTGATTATGTCATCATGTTTCCTAGAAACCATTTAAAAACAGACTAAAATTACAGACCCAACTATAGAATATAGCAGTCATTTAGCTGTTTAAATATCTAGTTCTGTCCAATGTCAACAGTCCACAATCCAAAGTTATCCATGTAATTAAATGATACAACAAGAAAGACCCTAAAAATCTGGAACAAAATGAACTTTTGCTTAAAAAAATGACATACACTTTCAATCAATAAACCAAATAGTTACTTTCTGCCAATGGATTAATCAATGTATCATCATAGCTCTAAATATTTAACAGAGGAAAATTAACCCGTGGATCCTGAATATGATTTTCTAAAGACTGCACGGTAAAGTACAGCTATAGTGGGAAATAGCTATAGCCCACTATAGCTTTATTTTTCACACAAGCAGCCAAACGTTCCAGCCTAAAGAGTGCTATGGAAGAAAAATAACTATGGTATATGTTGCACAAAAATGGCTCAAATGAACATTAGCAGCCAAGCTACCAAATACCTCATATTCCTTAAACGCAAAATGTGGGAAATTAGTGCATTAAGCATGCTGAGCCAGTGCCAAAAATATGCACAGAATTGATGAGGTGTCACTTTCACTAAGAGTCACACAATTGCACCGACAAGAGCCTCTCTGATCCCTCCCTTCCTGCCTGTCTGCCACCAATGAGGCCCAAACACTCTGATTTGCATGGTCTGCACAATAAAGAAATGTCCTTGATTTAAGGAAAGGTTGCCTTGCTCTTTTCAGCCCTGGAAAACAATATTGGCATGCATACCACAACACCAAGAGAACCATCTTTTTTTGCTAATTTCTTTTTTCCCCCAATTTTCTATCATCCTGCCAAACATCCACAGAGGAATACGCCGGCCAGTAACACAACATGGTCCTTTTTCTCAACTATGTCTGTTATGATTTAATTTGGTAATAAATGACAAGACATGCTAACAACTGTGGCCGACAGCATTCCTGAGCAAATGCTTAGACTTACATTTTGAGATCAATTTCAAAGCCATGTTAATTAATTTAGACTGCTTGCAGCACAATGCAGGTCAAACAGGGCAAACATGTTACAACATCAGCCAATTAGAAACACACACACGTCATACATTTTTTCATAACTACAGCTGGGCTACTGAGAAAAAATATGAGAATTTAATGGAGTATGGAAGTGATGTATAAGGAAAGTCATGAGTATGGAAATGATGAGTATAAAGAAAGATGCTCATCTATTACTGTATTAATCAGTACTATAACCAAAGACATATTAATAGCCTCATTTTCTAAAAAAAAAAAAAAAAAAAATCTGTCTACAAAGTCACTGTGAGATAATATTTAACTGTATGTTACTGACAGATTGTCTTTTTGAATATCCTGTTCCTAAGAAACGGGCCTGTCTGGTGCCTTATCATCTGGTTGTTTTTCAGTCAATTAACTTTCATCATTGCAGATGATGGTATTTATGTGGTCACAATTTGTTAATCAAAAGCATGGATGGCTGATTTTTGCATATTGGTTTTAAGATTTGTCATGGAGTATATTTAGGTCTAATTGCTACCAGTTATTCTCTGTAAAGAAGAAAGTTTTTCATGTATCAATAGTGAAAATGAAAGCGATAAATTCATCAGCATATCCCCTGAGAGAGAGAGCAGGCTGACAAATGAGTTCTGAGGCAAATGAAGCAACACGAGTCCCTGTTAGGGAAATACAATATAAAATGTTTAAGACTTGTGTAGACTTTTGTCTGCTCTCTAAAATACTGCTATAGCGCTAATCAGTTACTTTGGGGATAATAGATCATAAAGATTGCTGAAAATTACATTTATTATTGTTTTCAAAATTTTAACATGCTTTATTTTTTAATTTGGGATGTGTCTGTGTTAGTTTGGATCTAGAAAATAAGTCATGTGGTAAACAGATTAAGATTTAGATAGAAGGAACTTTTCAAGAAACTTCAAATTCCCACATAAATCATATTTTTTAATTATTTCTAGCTCCATAAATAAATGATGAATAAAATCACATTTACGTGTTCAATACTTGCAGAATAGCAGCGGTGAAGTTTTGTGAATAAAACGTACAAGTGGGATGAAGGAACAGGGTTTTCATGCAGGGTGATCACTGCCAAATCTTTAGTAACCACAAATTACAAGCTCAGAGACATTTTGTTTCAGTTTAAAAGTGAAGTTAAATAAAAAATTCCACCACACAGCATACCATAACTGAAACCAGTGAATTATCATACATTGGGAAAAGATTTTGTACTGCATCTAAAAAACATCTGTGTCAATGCGTGTGTCAATATAAGATGCAGAGGCACTTTAAATAAAAGAAATACTGAATACAAAATAGAGTAATACAAATAATAAATCCTGTGAAGTTATGATAAATGCTAAAATAGGTATAATCTGAAGTTGGAGCACAAGAGTTATAAATAAACTCTAATAAGTGCATTTAAAATCACACATTCACTATCATCATGTCATTTTTAAGCATGTGACTTGTACCAGCAATTATGAAAGTTTTTTTTATTTTTTCAGTAGGTAACCGTGAACGTTACAGATAGCAGCTGTTATTTCAGAGAGATTTTATATGACTTATATCTGTCTGAAACAGGCCTGAGAGAACAGTGTGTCTTATGTACGGCTATCTTTGAAGAGAGATGGATTTAGTGGAAAGAGGTATGATTAGCAGTGGTGTCCTTACCTCATTAGTGTTCCACCGGTGTCTCTCCTTTGGCAGCGAAGTGCATTTTGGTAGACATTCAAGCAGCTTCTTGGGCAGGTATATTTTCAAATGTCCATGTTCATCTACAACAAGAACAAGACAAAAAAGAATATTTAGCACAAGCTCACTACCTTACTGACTTGCTCATGTCCCTCTTTATCAGTCTGTAAGTCTCTCTGTAACAAAATGCTGACAGTAAAACAACTATCCCCAACTGAATTAGGAAATTAATCTAAGGATAGACTATTGCATACATTTTATTTTGTGGTCGACTAAATTATTTTACTGTGAAATGCATTCTATCAGGGGAGCTCACCAGAAATTTTTCACTGTCAACTTGTAAAGGCTGTATCTATTCATTATTTAGACACAATAAACACCCTTGAGTGATTTCATAGTGTATGGGGATTTGGAAATCTGTGTGCTGCACAAATAATGTGGTATATTATTCAGGGAAATAATTACAATTACCAGGCCCAATGCTTACATCATAATGTATGTAGTTCAATTTACTTTTCACAATCAGTTCACAAGAATTAGAAAACAGTAGACCCTCGTGCATGAATGCATTTAAATGTTCATTTCAGTCCACCGCTGCTTTCTTGCTTAAATATACAGATAACTTAAGCGTGAAAAAATATGTATTTGCTTAGGGAGGAAAAAACAGAATGAATTAGCAATATCATAAAGAAACCTATAAACAGCTGTATGTTAGGGAATTTGTAAATTGCATACAAAATAAGAATATTCTGAGCAAAGATATTATAAGCGATAATTAGTTTAAGCACAAACAGCAGAAATTGTTCATCAATCAATCTGTACCAGTAACAATAATGTATTATTAGATGGAATAAAATCTGAACAGTTTATGTGGAAAAAGGGAACAGTTCATCTGTGTGGAAGGAGACGTATATAAGGCTGACACTGAGGGAATAATTTACAATCAAGAAAAGGCAAAAAAAAAATGAGAGGGTTTCTTGTATCTGTAGCTGCCAGTAAAGTTTGTATTATTCCTGTCCTCTATTCACATAGACTTTAAGCTTCTTCTCTTTTTTATACTACCACCACATTTCTAATGGATTTAAAGTCTGTTACACTGTAAATCTTGGATGTTGAGCTGTTTAATCCAGGTAATGTCCCAGCATGTGAAAATAAATCTGTTATTCAGTGCTTATGAGTTCAAATTAAATGTAAATACATTCACTAAAGGCAATGCAAAATACAGCATTTACCCGTAATGCAATATAGTCTGAAAATACACTAGAACAAGAAAGCAAACATCACAGACTGAGCTGCATTCTTTCACATTTATATAACTGTAGGTTAGGCGTAATGGGCAAGTAAAGGGGGAGATAGGAGAAAAAAAAGCCTGAATATGAGTGCTGACTATGGATCCCTGGGGTAGCTGATATCAGACAAATAGAGAAAAAGTTCAACCAAAGCAAAACACCACTATAAAGCCAATACAAATAATCCAGTAGTGCACTTCATTATGAGAGTATACCAAAAGTGTCTGCAGCTTGCTTGCTGTGTATCTCTAAAGGAGTCCAGTGCAACTGTCCAGAAACATCCATATGGAAAATTCAACTCAGCTGATCCATAAAGATGGAGCCCAAGTACACCGTAATCCATAAGGTGGAACGTCATCGCTCCCAAAGGAATGCAAGCATATCTGTGGTATCCGCTGTATCCATCTGTACCTATTATTTTACATGTAGACTCCGTTTTATATGAGCTGCATATGTATCTGTAATGATTTGCTTCACCCAATTAAGAATCACATACAGCATCTGCTCCTAGGTAGCACGAGAGTGGTTTCACTGTCAAAACTAGATAACATGCTGCAAGAGAATGATCAGAGACAGAGACGAAAGACAAAAAGAAGCTGTTTTATGTGGAGACTAGCTCTCAGAGCAACAACTTCAAATGTGAGCAAGAAACAGATTAAAAAAAAAACACATTAAATCCACACTCTGATACTTCATAGGTCAGTAGAAAGTCTTAGCCATCGCCCTTCCTAAAAGATTTGCTGTTTGAAGCTCACATCCACACATATGAAGAGTCTGTCTCTGCTCAGATTATTCAGGAGTTAATGCTCCCCTCTGGCACACCCTCATATGACACCATCAACACCAGGCTCAAGTATGTCGAGGATTTCCTCACTGAGAGAGTTGTGATAGAAATCTACTGTAAGAGGATATGTCTACTCAACCTGCCAGCAGGCTGAAATATTTGGGATGAGAACAGCATAGAGGACCTTGACAGATGTAATAAAATCTCCCACTTGGTTTTAATCATTTCATAACCTTAAAATTACACCGGTCATTGCACAACATGTTTTTGTGCAAAGTACCTTTGGTTCTACAACTTTGCCACAGACCCTTGAATTATGCAAAAAGCATCTCAGCTCAGTATGCTGTGCACATGAAAAGGTGACACAACTGCAACATAACTGCTTTTTACTTTGAAATGCCAGTCTTGTATTTGTCAGCTAACAACCCCCCAAGCGCCAAAGCAACCCATGTAAACCCTGCAGGACTAACAAGGTGTTAACTGGATTTCTCCTAATCCCTTAACCTTACAAGGATGCCTCTGAAATCAGGTTACCACCAAACTGGAGAACGATTAGATTACTAATGTGCTACATGTAAACATACTGAATGTTAAAAGACACAACTCTGAGGCATTGTCGCAAGAGCCTAACGTGTATTTTGGTGTTTAAAAAAAGTATCAGTTCAATTCTTTGCATTTAATTTTAAATCTCTATACTATACATGCATCACAGCTAGAACAGTTTCCCCAGGACAATGCATTTGAATGAGACACACTCTGTGGGTTTAAACTGCTGACTTTCACTATTTTTCAGTCAGCGTAATGTTTCTGACTGGCCGGTTCAGTCAGCTGACCTCAATCCAAGTGAGCATGTGTTATACTTGCTGAAGACCAGACTGAAGGCAAAATGTCCCCAAAACAAGCAAGAAATGAGTATGGCTGCAATACAGGCCTGGCAGCACATCACCAGGGAATCTGCCAAGTATCTGTTTATGTCTATGGATCATAGATTTCAGACAGTCATTGACAGCAGAGGATTTGCAACCAAACCTTTGACAGTAGTACTAACTGATGTATGTAAAAAGATATGTATTAAGGTCTTAACTTTAATACTAAATCTTCACAATATCCAAATTAAGCCAGACAAAAAGCACAAAGACTTTGTGCTGCTTTTATTTAGTACTTGACATTAACATTATTCATTCAGTGGACCAGTGATAATGTTTTTCCTTCCATTTTAACATAAAACTATAGAGAAACTAGGCATTTAAGCTGGTCGCTATTATTAACACCAGATGCAAAAACAACAGAGCCCTTACAAAACCAAAACATCAGAGAGGGCTACTGTCTTCAGATTTTTTTTTTCTATCTTAGATATGAATGACTGTATTTCTTTGAAGAACAGGTTAACTACTGTCATGTTTCAAACAGCGTGCGGTGCTTTTTGCTGTTAAATAAACCATGTATTTTAGATGTGGCACTGATGCTCAGCGTTGGCCTTCTCTAATCTGGGAGTCCTTGTCTAACTTGAAGGGGGCCTTTTTAAAACATTTCTTACAAGGTTCTTAAACACACAAAAGTCAACTTAACATTGCTGAGGTTTCTTTTTACAGCACGCTCATAACTCTAAACGCTTTTTGTTCTTTAAGCTGCTATCTATCCAAACTAACAATATCTGAGCAACTGTATGTCTTTCTTCCACCGGGCATTTCCACTGATGTGAAGGAGAAACTGTGAGCGTTCCAACAAAGTATTGCTTACTAATTAAAGATGTGTCCATTGTGGAATGTGGAATGGATATCTTGTATATATCTTGTAGTTTGTGCATGATATAAAAACAGCCCTAAGGGGAATAGCAGGTTTACAGGATATAGACAAGCTCTTCCTAATCAAATTGCCTGATTTGATCAGTGGATAAACAGCAACTTGCCCACTAAAACTGGGCTTTGAAAATGTAAAAGCATCTTTTTTTTTTCTTAACCAGAAGTTGATCAAAGTCTATAAACAACTCTGCTTCTTTGCATTTCCCGTGTACTCCCCTGTAAGGTTTAATATTTATTTTGGTGTTTAAACAGCAGCCTTAATGGCTGCCTGTATATTAGCCAAGAGAAGAGATCCACAGAAAACTACTATTTGGTTGTAAAACACTGAAGTGCAAGACAGGCTGATACCAGAGCTTGTTACATGAGAGGATGTGCTGAGCTGAGCTGGCACACTGGAGCCAATTACATTCTAGGTCTTGATGAGTGAGCTCACATACAAAAGGCTAAACAGGGAGAGGAATGCTTTTCAATACTGAGACTAGGGGTCTGCAGCCTTCAAGTTGCCACCACAGGCCATGTATGAGCTGAGCAGTGGCAGTCTGTGCATGCTGCTGTATAATTTATACCACCCTGTGACGAATCGGTATAAAGATATATATATTTCTCTGTGATGATGTTTGGATTATCGCTGATCCTGGCTGCTAAGCAAACACTTGGGCCAAATTTAAGGGTATCTGTCATGCTAGCTTGCTCCAGCCCCACCCTAGAGATGAGAGCGAGGGTCATGAGACTGGAAAGGCTGACAAAAACAAATCTTTAATCAATATCTGAGCCCTAAACGCAAAACCCTCTCTCTTCCGTCTCTGTCTCAGAGCGCACTGGGAGTGACAGTTTTTCTTTTTAATCTGTGGCCACATTGTGGAGAAATAGCAAGCTAATGTTTTGGCTATAGATCATTCAACAAATCGCTGCTGGTGGTGCATATCCAAAGTAACTTCGAATGCAAACATTTTCCACAACAGCTCAGTGGCTAATATGGCTTATGGATGTGAAGAGGAGTCTAACTGTTCTTTTGTAGCTATACCTAGAACACATGGGAGGTGAATCAGAGAAGAACAAACAGTCCTGTGGATAAATATTTGGCCCTCGTCTCTGTGAAGTAAGAAGTGCTCTGAAACTGAATTAGGTCTATGGCAGTGTCTGTTATCATTATGTTGGATGACAGCCATCCACTGGGCTGGACCAAAAATTAAAAAAGAGTTTAGCTTAGAAATTAGTGTGGCTAGGCAAATGAGATAAGCCCAGACATATTTCATCAACCTGGGTGACAAAATGTCAAGTTAGCAGAGACAAAAATGTGCTTTTTCATCCGCTACAAAGCACAGTATTCACGAAACAAATTAGCAGCGGTGTGCAGAAAACAGAAAGCGTTTCAACCTATGCAAAGAAATTTTGCTTTGATGCAGAGTTCCACATGAAAATTCTACTCTAATTATGGTCATGTTGAGCACTTAAACAACTGCCTGCATATATTGTAACTTTTTATAAAGTAAAGGGACACTTAACAAGACTTAGTGCTTTTACAAGGACAAAATATGCACCATTTAACCTGTGGTGCTTTCATGTGTTGCACCACTTTAAACTAGCAATGATGTTTTGTTTTTTTTTCCTGAAGCAGTTGATTTTCTAATCACTTAATCGCTTATACATTGAGAAGGACTCTCCATCTGTTTGCATCAATAGCAGCAGATTTGAAAGAAATATAAAAATAAACAGCATTATGTTTCAGTTCTGTAGGAAAAATATGCATGCACTGAAAACATAAAAGCATAGGTCTGCTACAATAGACAGGAAGGAAGAAAAATATATATAAGATATAAAAATAAATAAATGCTTTCTATTTGTAGCATGTAAAGTCAAATATTACAGCACACATACAGTAATGCATGCACAGTGAGTAATATAATGCATGAAATGCGTAGAGATGATGAGAAATTTATAAGATGATTAATGTGTCATGCATGCAGTAGATATAATGACCAGATCTGCTGGAGGCCAGACGTCAAACAAGCCCAGTGACAGAGCGGACCTACAGCTCACGCCGTGAGTGGAAAAGGACAACATGTTAGCTAGATGAAAATCTAGACAAAGTGTGATCAAATGTGAAGCAGAGATGAACTCATGCACCCAGGGGGAAATGGTCAACTGATAACATGCTGGAAACTAAAACCAATTAATCTAGTTGTGAGATGTGAAAAAATGAAGAGGAAAGGGAAAGAGCGGGGTTAACCTGCATGAGTCTATGGCCAATGCATTTACCGTAACGGGATATTGGCTTCAGAAGCCTTAAGATGTGGACACATTTCTGTGATCCATCTAATGCCCCAGATCCTTGTGCAAACTATTTTTGGTCAAACGCTGTGACCTCCACATTCATTTAACAATTTTGAAGGCTAAAATTGCTTGTTTCTAAAAAATAAATAACTGCCGAAATTTAATTAACTTGGCAACGCTTTAAATATATGACAGACAACAAAAACCTTTTGATCTTTAAGAGATACTTCATTTTGTCAAGTTTCTCTTTTTTTAAAATCACACAAGTCTAAATTCACTAAATAAAAGTGAAATCACTGATTTGAACAGGTTTGAAATGTTTCCAAACATTAAAAAAACACCACTTTGTTCATACAGACCTTTAATCTATATCACTGATTATATGCTGTCTCTAAAAGAAAAACTGGATGTGCTTGGCCACTAGTGAACCGAACACTTGATTAGACCAGAGTCTATAGCCTAGTACTTCTGGGAGATCCTGAGCTGAGCTTTAAAAGTACACAGGACAATTTAAGTAGTGTCAAATTTCCCTGGCAGTAATGACAATGATGCCTATCGTCCGGGGGTTGGTCTCCCCACAGCCTGATGGCTCTTGATGGGGACACAGAAAAGAAGTATGTAGACGCAGACTTAAAATAGCTATGTTTTAGTGTAGGACGGGGAAACCAATTATCTTTATCATTTGGCCCATAGCCTGTTCGATAACACTCTTACATCCAGTGAAATTACAAACTCCGCACAAGCAAAAAAGTGAACTGGTGAACTTCACTATAGCACAGCTACGGTGCCATAAAATTAAAGCAAAGAGACCATTATGTGGCGTCTAGTGATAGAATCAAGGATGGGTGTTTGACCGGCAATGCACACAACAGCTGTTGTAAAAAAACGCAAAAGGGTTTTTTTTTTCCCCCACTGGGAAAGACAGAAAGCATCTGCACACCAGTGAGAGCTCTGAATAGGACTGAATCTCACCGGGGCACGTTTTCTTATGCAGTTGTGCTACATGTGCGGTATTGCAGCTTTCACTGTTTACATTTACTCTGTTTACATTACCTTAATGGCCATATGCTGGACACACTTTGTCTCTGTGTGGTTAATAGTGCACTGTAATGTAGCATAATAAGGAAAGACTGTCAAAAAGTCAAAGAGCTCAAAAAAGCCTGGGCCTATTACTGAAAGTTCAACAAACATGTACACATGGTTAACTGCCTGCAACAAACTGAAAATGACTCTTTATGTGTTCTCAGCCCTCACCACGCTCACCCATCCATAAAAATCCCATCTCAAGGAGAGCAGAGGTGAGGTCTCTCTCTCACTCTCACTCCCTCTCTCTTGCTCTTGTTCTCTTTCAGTTTTTTTTTTTCCCTCTAGCTTACACACGCACACAAACAAAGCTCTTCTTTCTGTATCATAACTACTTCCACAATTACTCAGACGATTACTCAGATCAATGGTTTACCTGCTTGTTTGAGCTTTTGTATTCTGCTACAGAGTGTCCTGGTAGGCAGAAAAACCTCCAGGCGGAACACATTAAACAGGGTGTCTGACATGGGAACAGGATACTGTAATACCATGCAATAACATGAGGGAAAACAGCAACAGTGGCAAAACGTATTGTCAGTCACAGTTGTCACACATGAAGGGGTAACGCAAAAGTCTATCAAAAATGTTCCCGTTACAGTCTGCATCACTGTTTCATAGATCTGCACTGGCACTCCCTTGGCATTAAATCTCTCAAAACATTCTCTGTTAAAAATACAGAAAAAGATCTGGTGCAGCAAAGCTCTTCCAGTGACACATATCGAGTGAACAGTCTAACAAGGGGTGGGGGGTGATTTCAGACTTACTATTTAGAAATGACAATACATGAGCACACTTAATTACTCAGTCTCTAGCCTAGATCAACAGAGTCTCCCAGCAGTGAAGAGACTGGTGTATTCATTAACAATGAAGGCGCTCCTTTTTTGCTGAGAAACAAATCTGCTTTTCACAGGACAGTTTTTTCAATGGAAAAAGACAGAGGCTAAAATTCAGACACATTCTCTAAAGAGGAATGAAAGGAAAATCACCAGAAATAAAGTCAAGACTTTGGCCTATATTTCTGATTGACTTGTTTTGGTCGTGACAGAAAATAGCGCTTGTGCACAGACTTGTAAGTGCACTGAAGCAATCCCTACAGAAGCAGCTTTTTACAACTCATAAAAACCTCCTCTATGATGTCTGATCTGGAGTTCTGATCAAGTGCGAATGAAATGAGAGGAAGACAGAGACGAATATTAATCCATAAAGTAAAAATATATAGGATGCTATTTTTTATATATTTGGTCATACACAATTTATTTTTTCAGCATTTTTACAACATACTGTTACCCTAAGTTGATACCCCTCCATCAAATACAGGTTTAAGGAAAGCAAAGAAAAAGCAAGTCCTGGGTCATAATTGATGGATCAAAGCGTAAGCTTTCTCTCTGAGGGTCTGCTCAGGTCCTGATCCCCTGGCCTCAACCTGAAATCACTCTTAGTTAACGACAACACTTCAGCTATTGACAACGTGATCCTGTAAAGCAGACACTTCAATCAACAGAGCAGCCGGAGGAGGTGTTGTGTTGGAGAAGAATAAAAGAAGGAGGGGGCATGGGGACGGATGAAATCAAGAAGTAAATAAATGAATTGATGGATGAATAATAGATTGGCCAGCTAGTGGCCTCTTGCAGCAGCAATGCAGTATTAATAACTGACTCTTACTGTTCGTCTCTGTGTCATCACTGATATTCTTAGGTGGACCGTGGCCAGCATAACACACTGCTGATCTGTACATTCGATCCGGATTACGAACTTTCTTCAGTCCTTCAGGAGGCAAAGAGAAAAGTAGAGAAAATCGAGGAAAAGAAGCATTCTCCCAGCCTGTGATACCTAAGTAAACTCCCCCATGCAAGCAACATCAACAGAAACTGTAGACAGTTTTTTGAAATGCATTTAAAACACACAAGAGCTGTTGGGAAAAATATGATGGGAATAATAATAACAGCAACAATAATGAGGGTAATAATACATATTGAATTTGCCAATTGGGTGTTTAAGACAGTGAAGCTTTCCACCAACAGAATGTTTTTGGCCCTACGAGAAAAAATGGCCATTAATATGGGTTAGTATAGCTCTGGCCTGTTTTGATATGGGTCAGTAACACTTCTTATTGTGTCACTGGTAAACTGGAAGAATCAATACAATCAATCAGTGGAGACCCCGCAAAGCTGTCGGTAAAGGTCTATTACATGCAGACGTCTCAGCAACCACAGACTGGACCTGGGCCCCATTCATCCGTACTTCACTGATTCAATTAAAATCCAGAGGGGAAAAAAAAAAAAGTAGCTAGAGCCTGATTCCACACAAAACTGGCAGAGCAAGTCATCCGACATCACGAGGAGGTTAAATTCATCCCTCTTTACAAAACAGCAGAGAAATATTTATGCCATTGCTGCACAAGCACTTTTGTAAGTTAATGGCTGACTGCGTGTTTACTTGATGTTTTGCTGCTGCTTCACCCTGAACTTTGAGTTAAATGATAACATCATGAAACTTTTCAAACTGCACCCGTTTAAAAAAAAGAGAAAAATCCCTTCCTTACATGGGCAGAGACTGCAGGCCTTATTTACTACATTTCAAAAAGCAAGCGTTGTTGGATCTATGCAGGTTAACACACCTGTGTGAACTCTGTGAGTAAACACTCCCTTCATCATTGCATTTGCAATTACTTGATTTTAAATTAATCTAAATATGCTACATGATTCTGCTAGACTATAAAAATTGCCATATCAACATTTACATTCAGCAGTTAATATCATGATTGCATTTTCACACAGTGTTTGCTTTACAAATCTTCTTGTTTCATTTCTCACATTTGGCTGTAGTACAGAAATATCTGTATGAGATTTCTGCTCTAGCGGATTCATAAGACCACTGGCTGTAGTTTTATCCAGACCAGTGTCAGTGTGAGACATATCAAGCATGTCCTTTCAGTGCCCTCCAGGCTTTGTACTTAAAGTAACGGACACACAGAGCTTTTTATGAGTGTGAAGGGGAAAAAATAACCCCAAGGGGCTAGACAATCAGTTAGGCTGGAGAGAAATACCCCAGGATGTAAACATTACACCACAACGTGAGGCTGGGTCATGGCCCCTGGGTTTAACACAAGATGTAACCCTCAGTTGTTATGGGCCATCATAAGACCTGCCAAACAGCTAAGAGCGATCAGAGCTGCCCGCATACCACAAGGACAAAAGGTTGAGGAAATACTGTTTTGCTCTCTTAGTGGCTGCCAGACATCCAGGAACATATCGTGCAAAAACTGTAAAAGTCGTGTTAATTTAAATGTTTTACATTCCTGCTGAAATACGAAAACTGGGTGCAGGAGGAATGATTCATGGCAGCTTTATGTAAAAGCTTTAATGGCCAGGTTTGCATGAGACTATATGGCGTTTACATAAAGATATGAAGCACTCTCTGTCTCTTTATGCCCCCCTTCCTCCTCCTTTTTCCACTGACCGGCCTCACAGGAACTCTGAAAATAACTTGACCGGCTCAGCAATGGGACTTTCAAGTCAAGGTTTGCAGTGAGAGCTCCCTGTGTTGGGGGAGACATCACGATTATCAGCTACAGTCTATTTGTTAAGTTCAGCTATGTAGATGAATTCATTAGGACTATACGCCACAGTGAAGTCATTACTATCACAAAACCAGATGTCTTCATTTTTTTTTTTTTTGTCATAGCCACAGACTGATCCCTCATGTAAGTGAGCTTCTGTAGCTCAATATCACCCCCTGGTGGGACTCGCTTTAGTGGTTGGCACACTGACATCCAAACAACTAAAATCCCAGCGTTTTATCATCTCCCCTCACATGGACAGAGACAATTTGAAACATTGCAGTAATTCTACATCAAAAAGAATTTGTGTTTGAGGTTACTGACACTAAAGACTGACAGACGTCTGTTTAATTTTTTCAATCCTGCAACAAAACATAAAGAACAGCTCAAAAACAGCTGGACCAAATAATTCATGAAAAAAAATGTTCTCTTTCTCAATTCAAGCGTCCAGTTAAAACAAATCTAGAAAGACTATTTTGCTGCACCCTAAGGCTCTATTTAAATCAGCAAATATAAAAAAAAATACATGTATACAAAAAGCAAGAACATAATGAACTAGTACTATACTCTATTATGTTCATTTTAAAAAGTTAAATACTTATGAATAAACCAATTAAACTGACAATAGCAAAATATTTTAATAAACATTAACCATAACTTAATTAATCATGCGTTTAATTCCAAGATATTTGTTAAAAAATATACATTTTTTTTATCATATACATATTTAATCTTTGTCAAAAAAAAAAAGAAACAAACTGAGATTGTAAATAAGTAACTGGCTCCAGTCTCCTTCAAATACCATTACCAGTGAAAAGGCGCCAGGAAAACTAGTCCGTTTAAGAATCATGGGTAATATCTTTATTTCCATGCAGGCGTTGTTTAATTACTCACCCAAAAAATCCATGGGCCTGTCTCAATGAGATCAAATCTCTTATATGGGCTGCAATAAAATATTCCACTAAGAAGGAAAATAATTAAGTCTAGTGCATTTCATTTCAACTTAGCGAGCCGTGTGAAGTCAGCTGGTGGAGGGGGAGGTGGTGGGGAGGGGGAGTCTTCGTTTTGTCCTATGTGTAAAGTAGTGTAATGGGCAGGCAGGCTGCTGGAAATCCTACTTCTCCATCCTCCCTGTTTCCTCCGGTGTGATGGCATTTCGAGTGCGATAGGGCATTGCAAGCGGAGCAGGCATGACAGCGCTTTGATGCCCGTGTCTCGGACCAAATATAGACCAAGTAGTATTAATTGGCATTTGGAAAACGTAGGCTAATATTCGTTCATTTAAAAACAATACATCACTTCTGGCTCATAAACACTATCCGCTGAAAGCCAAAGAAATTTCTCGCGCTTCAAAGGGGGGTAACCGAGCGACCCTCTCCAAGATGAGAGAGAAAGAAAAAAAAAAAACAAGACTTATAGGCTACATTTTAAATCAGACATGTCTCAATAATTAACCTACTGCAATGCCGTCAAAACAAGCTGCAAAAAGCGGCTCGAAAACAGAGCCGTATTGACATATAAACTAACACAACCAAGCCGCTTTTAAAGCTGGGTAATAAGGGAAGAAGTTAGTCGATGCCAATGACATGTTGTCATTAACTTAGCCTTGTTGTTAACAACTTGAATTGCTCGTCATTTGACAAGGATCCCGAGCACAATAAACGGTAAACACGGCACTTTTACCACGCTATTCGTCCCCGTGGCGTGCTTTTAAATGTGGGCTACGATGGGAATAGTAGCTTGGCTAGAATGCAAGCTAATATTAGCTGGCTAGGTGATGTCTCCACGTTTTAGCAGCCTATTCGGAGGAAAATAGCGGAGCCGCTTTCTACCGAAAATTTCTCCGCTCGCCCTCGCGCGTGTGTCATTTCCGCACGGAGTTGCAGCTGTTCCAAAATCCACACCGCAGTCATACTAGTAAATTAATCCCATTATATTTCTCTTACCTTCCGGCTTGTTTTCGGCAGCCATTTCCCCTTCACGCGCAACATCCTCCTCCTCCTCACGACCGTGGGTACCACGCGCGTGCACGGCGAGGACAGCACGAGGAGGGACCGGAGGAGCAAGCGGCGAGTCGGTCCGACAGAGGCGAACTTATCATTGGCTGTGAGGCGGTGACTGACAGAGAGGCTCCGGGATGAAAAACAACACATCTCCCCTCACCTTGGCACCGCCAGCCGTTTTTTTTTTCTTTTTTCTTTTCTTTTTTTTTTTAAAGGGAATTTAAAACAGCTCAGAGGCGATGCTGGTCTTTAAAAGATGGTGACGCTTTCTTATTATAAAAAGAAAAAAACTTTGTCTACCAGGTTGCTTGCATAATTTTTTCTTTTATTGAAAATAATTAGATTGTGAATATTAAATGCTTCACTCTGAGCCACCGTACCCAAGTTGTTTTACACTATCATCACCAAGTGACGCAAAACTAGTTATTAGACGAAATTAAGTGCTTAATGTCCTTCATTAATTGTTTTTTAATCAAAGTCTGCTAATCTAATCTGATACTGGAGACATGATGTGTTTCATACAACTAATAACTGGAGAGTCAACCTCAGAAAAGAACAAAAAAGAAATTTTCATAATCAGCCATGATTGCACACTTTTTTTTAAATTTTTAAGTTTAATTTTCCTGTATTTAAGACGCTGAGTTTCAGCTGTGGGGAAAGAACTGAAGACAACTGAAGACAAGGCTATCCTGCAAGAAACAAATGATAAAACATTTGAGACATATTAGACAGTACTCTGCACAGTCTGCCAATCATCTGTCCGTTTACATTTGGGAGCCTGCAGACTACTTTTTCCCCCTGTAGTCCTGTCTAAATGATTTCACCACAATACTGAAAACTGCATTGATTTCCAAGAGATGTGGATACCACCTTCTGTTCCACCACAAGGGAGGCTGCGGGCGGTGGAGTCCATGTAAACAGCTGTTTCGGGTCCAGAGTTAACTTAAACTCTACCCGCTATGCCATGGAAGTTTTTTTGTTTTTCTTTTTGCAACTGCTATCATTATGGCGCAATCACACATGCTTGACAATATACGTTAAATGGCTAGAGGCAATCTAATTACAGATCACTGTGCTTAATCGCTTCAACTGCGGCACTCCACTCAAGGACAGCCTTTAACAGGCTGCTGGCCGTCAGCGTTGAAATGCAGTCTATAGTTTGAGGTGGTGGTGCTGAAAGAACAGCTCCCCTGCTGCCTGCTGCTGCTGCGCCTTGTGCAGTCAACGGCTTGTTGTTATTGCGAAGAGAGTAATTAATGAAAGACCTAATGTGATTTTCTTCACCCCCTGCCTTAATTGCTTCTATAGCTGAATATGATGCAGGCAATATCCCTTTAGAATTAAGGCATACACGTTCCCTATGAATATGAGCAACATTCAGTTTCTTTCACCTAGAAAAATGCACATTCGGTGCATATTCATAATATTCCCCCTTGTAAATTACTTAGCCATTACATAATATCATTTGCAAAAGTAAAATAAGATAAATCATGTTTAATGAGCATTGAAGTAACTTTAAAGTAAAACCACGGATGGCAAATGGCATTTTATTTTTCACTGCTGGATTTCCTACGCACTGTTCCTCATAACCACAGCAACAGCAATGAATGAATTTAACTTAAATATGCACAGGACAGCATAGCAATGTGTCAGCAAGTAGGAAACAGCTGCGGAGTTGTCGCTCATCCCAAACAGAAGGGGGCGACAGAGCGCGAACAGAAGCCTTTGAGTGAGATAAATGACACAAAGAAGACATGACCGGGTGTGAACATGGCGTCTGCCTTGGACGATGACGAGATCGCCAGTGATGATTATTATTCCCTGCTAAATGTCAGAAGAGAGGTACAGTTTGCAGCTGGGACCTGAATGATTGTGTGTGCGGCTTCAGCGGCAGTCGTCCTATAAACTTTATACAGCTGATATTAAGCGGTTGCTGCAAAAATGAGATGAAACATTAGCTAGGTAGCTAGCTTGTGACCCTCGACATTGATTAAGTCTTCGGTTGTTTCAGTGAGCACATAAGGGTCGCGGGGTGAGAGCTTTGCCAGCGTGATGTGTCAGCTGGGTAGGACAGAGAATTGGTGTATTACTGTGGGAATCTGAGAGCTGATGCTCATGGACTGGCAATTATTTTCAGTTTCATATGGATGTCATGTACTTTGGAAAGTGCTAAGTAGCTAATCTAACTTCAGAGCTTTAGCGTGCAACACGCAGTGCTAGTTATATTATAAATGGGTTCTTAAAAGTTTGTAGGGATCGGACTTTTTTGGTAATTTTGGTCACTTGTAGCAGCAGAGAGCATCATATTCATCTGAAAAAGTATTTAAAAGAGAACGCATTTGCTGGCATGTGGAAATGTGCTAAAGTGGATAAATATACTGCAGTATAAATATTCTTATAATTTTCTTATTCTTAAGCGAGGAAGGTGGAGCAAGGAAAAATGTAAAAAAAAAACAAAAAAAAACTTTGATTCTGAATTTTTAATAAAAAACAAAATCTCTCTGTGTTTGTGAATTACATTGTTTTCAAACTATTTTTGTCTTACTCCACGTTACGTTATGCTGTAACTGTGCCGTGCTGTGTCTTTTTCTCCTTCAGGCTACACAGGAGGAGCTGAAGGCAGCATACAGACGATTGTGCATGCTCTATCACCCAGACAAACACCGGGATCCTGAGCTAAAGAGACAAGCAGAGCACCTTTTTAATCTTGTACACGAAGCTTATGAAGGTAAGAAAAGCATTGATTGCGCAGACTCCCTTTTCATCTCTATATAAAACTGATGGTGACTTGAATTTCTTTTTTTTTTTTAGATCTACATTAGGATATTTCAAGACATAAGGAACGTATACTTCTGGTTAATATTTTGCATCTCTTTCTAGTGCTCAGTGATCCTCAAGCACGCGCAATCTATGATATCTATGGCAAGCGAGGACTTGATGTTGAAGGATGGGAGGTGAGTCTCTCAGTGACTTACAGCTGATTTAGATAGCCTACATAAGTGGGCAGCATTTATGGTTGTGTGCAGTTCATTACGTGTTGATTGTCTTGTGGTCGTGTCCTGGTGTTTGGCATGCAGTGCCAGCTGTGATAGAAACAAATTAAACTGGGCCCCCACTGTTTGTTGTGGTCAGTTTGTTTGTTTGTTTTCTTCAAAGGCTAACAAGTGCGTCCCTCAAGTTTTTCCACTTCTTTGTATGTTCAATCACATCCATTCCGATAGTTTTGGCAATCTTCCTCCAGGAATTTGGGGACATTTGAGAGTTCTTATATTGATACAGTGGTTATTATTCCTTAAATTGAGGCAATTGTTATTATTCTCTCACTGATAAATTCAAAAACTGCAGCACAAAAGTAGCTACAAATGAATAAGAGGATTCAGTGGTAGTTGTGGGCTGTGTAGCAGTTATTGTGATAATAACAATTGCAAGGGTCAATTTGTTCATTTTTGAAATACTGTATATTGAATTCATTATAAATGTGAGATGTTTTGACGGTCAAGAAGCAAACATGTTTGGAACAAAAACAAATATTTTTGAGAAAATCTGTTTCATTTTCAGCAGAATCAGATTGACCATAAATGCTTTCTTACCATCCTTCTGTTTCTAAGGTATTTAATCCAGTAGGATTTTTATGTGTTCTGTAAATAATTTATTATATTTTCACTTGGATACTTCTAGATAGTTTGCCATTTTTGAAGGAAATCAAAATTTAAATTTTGAGATCATTTTGTATTTTCATTATATGACTTCAGACCATACTAGTGGCTCTATGGTGTCACAAGCTAGTGTGCTCCCAGTGCCTTTCCCAAGGCCGGATAAATGGGAGGGTTACGTCAGTAAGGGCATCTGGTGCAAAATCTCTGCCAAATCAAACATGTGGATCCATCTGCCGTGGCGACCCCTTGGGAAATAAGGGAGCAATCAAAAGTATGACTTAATTATGACTTCAGACCATATTGATGGCAAACAGTATTCAAAAAAACAAAAACAAGCCTCCTCTTTGTGGTAGTGGGAACATCAAGAGGTGTGCATTAAAAAAATAACATGTTTGAAAGATGGATGTAAAATTGCTTCCTTTATGTGAAACTGTTCTTTGGCTTCATCTAATAATGCTGGACAGTACAAACTATGGTGCAGAAAGAACAAATGTCTACAGAGGAAGAACATATAGGAGAGTAGTAGTCAAAAGTCAAAAGTTTGGGTGCACCTTCTCATTCAGTGATTTTTCATTATTTAAAAATTATCCGCATTGTAAATCAATACTAAAGTCATCCAAACTGTGAAGAAATACATATGGAATTATTTTAAAAAAAGTGTTAGACAAACCAGAATCTGTTTTATAATTTGGATTCTTCAAAGTGGGCACCTCTTGCTTAGATGTCAGCTTTGCACATCTTGGCATTTCTCAGTCAGCTTTATGAGGCAGTCACCTGGAATGGCTTTCAGTTAACAGCTGTGCCTTGCCAAGAGTTAATTTCTTGAATTTCTTGCCCTCTTAATGTGTTTGAGACCATCAGTTGTGTTGTGAAGAGGTAGAGTTG
>JAVDPK010000263.1:411194-421417 GCA_034780415.1 Cichlasoma orientale
GGTTCCAAACACCATGTCTTTGTAAGATGCAGAAAAGGTGAGCGGATGGTTCCTACATGTGTAGTTCCCACTGTGAACTATGGAGGAGGAAGTGTGATGGTATGGGGGTACTTTGCTGGTGACACTATTGGCGATTTATTCAAAATCCAAGGCACACTTAACCAGCATGGCTACCACAGCATTCTGCAGCGACATGCCATCACATCTGGTTTGCACTTAGTGGGACCATCATTTGCTTTTCAACAGGACAGTGACCCCAAACACACCTCCAGGCTATGTAAGGGCTATTTGAGCAAGAAAGAGGGTGATGGAGTGTCATGTTAGATGACCTGGCCTCCACAATCACCTGATCTAAACGCAGCTGAGATGGTTTGGGATGAGTTGGACTGCAGAGTGAAGGCAGAGCAGCCAACAAGTGCTCAGCACCTCTGGGGACTCCTTCAAGACTGTTCAGGTGATGACCTCATGAAGCTGACTGAGAGACTGCCAAAAGTGTGCAAAGCTGTAATCAAAGCAAAAGAGGGCTAAAAAAAATAAAAACATTGAATGAGAAGGTGTGTCCAAACTTTTGACTGGTGATTTTTTTTTTTTTTTTTTTTTTTTTTTTTATAAATTTTTCAACTGTAAACCTATATATGCAACCCATCAGCCCACTGCTCGGTCCGCATTCAAATAATATATCTTCTTCCTGCAGGTGGTGGAGAGGAAAAGAACTCCTGCAGAGATTCGAGACGAGTATGAGCGTCTTCAGAGAGAGCGAGAGGAGAGAAGGCTTCAGCAAAGGACCAACCCAAAGGTGTGTTTGGGGAAAGATAAGAAGCCTCACATTGAAGTGAATATAACCGAGGCATCGTGTGCATATTTTATGAATTTTTAATAGATGCCGTATCAATTCTTGATCGCTGCGTAGGGAACGATTAGCGTGGGTATTGATGCCACGGACCTTTTTGACCGGTATGAAGAGGACTATGAAGATATGGTTGGCGGTGGAGCCCCACATGTGGAAATCAACAAAATGCACATATCACAGTCCATAGAGGTAACTGGATGCTCCAGAATTCTTGCTGTGATGTGTTCTGAATTTAAAGATGCAGACACTGTGATGACTTTTGGAAATGTTTGATCTCTTGCCAGTCAAAGGACTTAGAGTTTTATGTGTTCTGCTGCAGGCTCCTCTTACTACAAAAGACACCGCCGTTTTGTCTGGGTCTTTGTCAACCCACAATGGAAATGGAGGTGGCACTATTAACCTGGCCTTGAGAAGAGTCACATCAGCTAAGGGGTGGGGAGAGGTATGCTGCATTTTCAGTGGGCACGGCACACTCTTTTTATCTCGCCTATTTGGCACAAAACAACTGTCTGCGTGTGTTCAACAACACGCAGCGACGTTTTAAGATGCGAGATGTTACTGGGCGTCTGTGTTCACACAGGTAGAGCTGGGAGCTGGAGACACTCACGGACCTTTTCTTGGAATGAAGATATTCCGCAACTTGACGCCTCGATTGTATGTTTAGAAATACTAGCGAAAAGAAATCGGTCAATATTTTCACAAGAACGTGAACGGTTTCACAATTTTTTTTTTTTCCTCTTTCGTTGCCTCAGCTTTGTGACTGCTCAGTGCGGGCTTCAGTTTTCATCTCGAGGTGTACGTCCCGGGTTCACTACGGTCCTGGCCCGTCACCTAGACAAGAACACTATGGGCTACTTACAATGGCGCTGGGGGACCCAGTCCTCCATGAACACCAGCATAGTGAGGGACACTAAGAGCAGCCATTTCACCTTCGCAATGCAGGTCAGGAGCCAGGAGTTACACTTAACTTAAAGTCGCAGCCGGTTATGACAGTAGTGCCGAGATTAACGCTTCCTTTTTTACATCTGCAGCTTGGCATTCCTCACACTTATATGATGATGAGCTACCAGTACAAGTTCCAGGATGAAGACCAGACGAAGATTAAGGGCTCAGTAAAGTATGTTGTTAACGAGCAATATGTGTTCATAATGAAATCCCTGTTGTCGGGCATATTAACTTTGCTTTTCTGGTGTGAAACTCTACAGTGTGTTTTTTTTTTTAATTTTTTATTAACTATACGGTGATTAATGTTTTTATTAAGTGAAGTTTGCAGTGGGATAATTGTTGTGCCTGTTAAAGTAAAGATGGGTAGAGTGGTAGTGACTTTGTCATTATGTTACAGATCGGGGTTTTTTGGGACTGTGGTAGAGTACGGTGCTGAGAGGAAGATCAGTCGACACAGTGTCCTCGGGGCCACTGTCAGCGTGGGAGTGCCCCAAGGTGTCTCCCTCAAGATTAAGTAAGTGTAACTCATTGTTCTGGTTTTCTATTCAGTGTAGTGTCCTGATGTTTCCTCTCACATTGCTGTTGCTTTTTTTTTTTTAATAAACCAATGGGGAGCGTGTATCCGCACATGTTCACACAGGATTCAATCCAATATGATGTTCGGTATTCCTGGGGTAGGATTTTAAAAGCATGCGTATGTACAGTTGACGTCTTATTTTTAGACACAGACAGACTTAAGGAGAGCATATCACATAAATTAATCATCTGAGAAACAGCGCGCAGCTCGCTCTCCCATTTGACCTACGGCTTTGCAATATTTTCTCTTGGTGTGTTTTCAACTTTAGGCAGATGGCTATAGATAGAAATAATAACACCAGCTCTCTATCTGCAGACTTAACAGAGCCAGCCAGACATATTTCTTCCCTATTCACCTGACTGACCAACTCCTGCCTAGTGCTGTATTTTATGCCACAGTGGGACCACTGGTTTGCTACCTCGCCATCCAGCAGCTTATTATTCGGCCGTACGTGCGGGCCCAGAAGGAACAGTAAGAAACTTTCTTTACCTTAGTTGTTTCATGCAAGCGATGTTATTGGAAGCAGCACCACATGTATTATTATGGCCAGATTTTACGAGCTCGTTTTATTTCTCCATTTATCTTTGAACTCAACAGAGATTTGGAGAAGCAGAGGGAGAGCTCAGCCTCCGATATAGCCAAAAAGAAACAAGAGGCAGAGGCTGCTGTGAGTATTTTACAAGCTGTGGTGCCAATCCTTCGTTGTTGTCCATGTTAGGTGAGGGATGCAGGTGTTGTGTCTGTCAAGGAGTATTATTCCCCCCAGCAGACAGATGAGGGGCTGAGATGGGATTAGATCAAATGCGGAGCATTAGTCAAATTCATTAGTTTAATCCACATGATGTGAAATCTTACTATTTGTCTTTTTTTTTTCCCCATATCTAAAGGTCTTGCTCATGCAGGAGTCAGTGCGCAGGATTATTGAAGCTGAGGAGTCTCGGATGGGTAAGATCAGTAATATTTAAAGAAAGCTATTTTTAGCCGATTGTTAAGAAAAAAATTATTATTTTGGATTCAGCAAATTGGATAAGTGGAAGAAGACGGATGAATGGATGGATTCAGAGCGATTTTCATACGTTTTGAGAGAAATCGAGTCATGCCTGGATGAATGTTGCTCACTGCAGAGTGTAATTTCTGAGATATTGCAAGTTTGGCTGCATCAAAAGAAAATACTCCTCTATTAACAAGAAAAAATATCTGTCTTCACTCCTTTTTAATTCCTGCCTCACACATAAAAGAAATCATAGAGAACACTGTAGTGATCTTCTTTAGAGGTTCACTAAAGTTTACGGAGCCTGCACACCAGCCGAAGGTGGCACTTGTGTGTGCGTGTGTGAATTTCTTTTGTAGCATCGGGAGACTCACTTTGTTGACACCAAAGTAGAGTGCCCACTGTATTGTGAAAATGGGTAGCTTTTTAAACCAGGCTAAAGCAGTTAATGAAGAACTATAGTTTTTAGTGGCTTTTTTTATGACCCCGCTGCCTTCATTTCAGCTGGTGATAATTAGTCCTTTTTAGTCTATCTTTGATAAGCAGAGAAACAAAAAGCTCTGAGCAGACAGCGCAATTTTCACCTGGGGGAGTTTGGCAAGTGATAATTGGCTTATGACACCTGTCACAGTAGAGATCGTTTTGATTTTTAGTGTCATCAGAGGTCCTCTAGACTTCAGGCCTATAAAGTAACAGTTAATAACAGTGTGTCTGCGTAGTGACAGACACGCAGCTGCTCTTTTCTTTTTAATTGACTGCACTCTATTACAGTATTGTTTATGCAGCCTGTGATTAAAATGAATTACGGTGTCTTTTTTTTTTTTTTGGTGCGCACTTGCAAAATTACTTTTACAAACAAGTCTTTAAAAAAAAAAAAGCTCTCTGGTGTGTTCATGGACTCTTTAGCTGCAACTGCTGGCACCCAATATTCAGATTGTGAAAATAGAGATTTGTGTTAAATGTTTAAGAGTCACCCTAGGATTTCTGAAAACTCTTCAATAATACAAAGCATGGTGTTTTGTTGCTAAATTTGCAGAAGATACATTGTAATGTTGATGCTTCCTTAATTAGGTCTCATTATCCTCAACGCTTGGTACGGCAAGTTCGTGACAGACAACAGCAGGAAACACGAGAGGGCAAAGGTCATTGATGTGACTGTGCCTCTGCAGTGTCTGGTGAAAGACTCGAAACTCATCCTCACTGAGGCTACAAAGGTAAAAAAAAAAATTTAAAAATCCAATGTAAGACTTACAAAAATCGCAGAATTTATCAAAAATATATACTTAAAAAGTCCGTTTTTACAGCTGTAATATTTATTCTATTCATTCTTTAAGAATGAAGTCTTTTCCTGGATAAAAATATACTTCAGTCTCTTAAACTTGCTTCATTCCTGCTGCCGGTGCTGCATGACTTTATGTTCCCTTTCCAGTCAGGACTCCCTGGCTTCTACGACCCCTGTGTGGGGGAGGAGAAGAGCCTGAAGGTGCTCTATCAGTTCCGCGGAGTCATGCATCAAGTCCTGTCAGGAGATGCGGAACCACTCAGGATACCAAAGCAATGTAAGTCCCTTAATCAGCATGCTTATGCACATCACTGGCCACTTTGTTAGGCACACCTGTTCAACTTTTCCTTAATGCAAAGTATCACATCAGCCAATCAATGGCAGCGGTTCAATGCATTTAGGCATGTACATGTGATCCTGATGACCTGCTGAAGTTCAGACTGAGCAGAGTAGGGCAGCAAAGTGTTTTAAGTGATTTTGAATATAGATGGTTGATGCCAGACGGACTGAAGTGAGTATTTCAAAAACTCTTGATTTCCTGGAATGTTGCCACACAGCCATCTCTCGGGTTTATAGAGAACGGTCCAAAAAAAGAGAAAATATCCAGTGAGCAGCAGTTCTCTGGGCAAAAATTCCTTGTTGATATCAGTGGTCAGAGGAGAATGGCCAGACTGCTTCAAGCTGATGGTAAGGCAACAGTAACTCAAATAACAATAAGCCATTGCAAGCAAGGAATCTCTAAAGAGCATCTCTAAATGCACAACACTTTGAACCAGATGGTCTACAGCAGGAGAAGAGCATGACTGGTGCCACTCCTGTCAGCTAAGCACAGGAAACTGGGGGGATCTGGAAAATCATTGTCTGTTCTGATGAGTTCTGATATCTGCAGTGACATTTAGATGGTAAAGTCACAATTTGGCATAAACAACATGAAAGCATGGCTCCATGTATCAATTGTCAAGCTGCTGGTGGTGTAATGGTGTGGGGGATATTTTATTGGTACACTATAGGCCACTAAGTATGAGCTGAGCAATGTTTTGATTTCTCCACTTTGAAAATGTCTGTTAAAATATACTGTGCTAGGTTATCTGTCACCTTGCTGTGCCCGTTCTGACTTTGCGGCCATTATTTCCACTTTACAGCTCACAGGATTGACGCAGACACATAGGAGCCCCCCTCCCACTGACCAAAAAGACTCACCTCTTGACTGTTTGACAGAAGATGGATAAAATTTTTAGATACGACATGGATTCAAGTCTCTGTTACGCAGAAATCGTGAATTTACTTCTTTTTTTTTTTTTTTTGTTTATGTTCATTTAAATATGCAGAGAGGAATAACATCATCGCAGACTGGATTGATCTGTATCTATGGACTGGGTTGCGGCCTGCTTAAAATTCTCTGACACCAAAATCAATGGCTACCACGTTAATTCCCGGGTGTCCTCGCCTCTTTGGTATCCATTTATTTTTGGTATGGCTTGTAATTTATAACAGTTCCGTGTACTGTATTGTACAAAAACTGCAGTGCCTGTGTGATTGAAGACATGAATGCACCTCTGTTTAATTGCCATATGATTAAAATCTATCTCTCTCGTATTGCTGAACTATTCTGACTTATTTATTTAAAAAAAAAAAAAAAAAACTTTTTTCTAATGCTTGTGATGTAACCAGTCTTTTTTCTTGGTTACAACAAAGTAACCATCTTCTAAGTGTTCTTGAAATATGTTTTTCCCAGGAAAAGAAGCTACTTTCAGCCCTTACTCATACTCAGTGGTCTCCACAGCAGGTAGTTCCGCATGTTTGAGTAGGCAGATTCTTTTGCCCTTCCTGAGCACTACCCCAAAGGGATTTTTATGTCCTGCCGGGATCAAGCCGGGGATCTTTCGCTTGTTGGGCGAGTGTGTAAATCACTGGAACTGCTGAAATCTGAGTCACAGTATGGCTGTACAGGGTAACGCAGGGAAAATCTGCTGATACTGGATGAGGAGGGAATTCCAAGAAAGGAAATAAATATGCAGCAAGTGAATCCTTCCAGCGTGAACATTTGTTCAGTGTGGTGAGAGTACAAATGGAAAGACTTGTGAACTGAAAACAGTTTAGAAAGAGTTGTTTTCTTCTATCATTTTGTCACCCTCTTAAAATAATGGCCTATGTCATTTTTGTTTCACGTTTTTCAGAAAAGAAAATAAAATGAAGGAAACATCAAAAAAAATATGATTTGGGCAAAAATAAAACTAGTTTAAAATAACTTGGGGCATTATTATAAGAGGGTTACGATTTGGTAATTGTTTTTCATGGTGGTTCAGATTTTACACTTACTGACTATTCAGTCTCTACATCTGCTCCATGTGATCCATGATCTGTGTGATATGATTGTGACTCCTCTCCCTCGCTTTATGTCTAGTGATCCATGTGTATTGTTCCTTCACATTCCCCCACTATCACGTCGAATAAGAGAGAAACTGTTACCCACCCTGCACCCCTGCCCGCTCAGGATGACACATGAAATTTACTGAAAGTGGTCAGCTGACATCCAGAATTGGAGGCTTAACTTTAGACTGAGGGAGCGGTGTTGTCCTTTATTTTAAGCTTACACGGGCAGAGCGCTGAGCGTTTTACTGGCTTATTGTCCTGGACTGGTTGTCCAAGACATGAAGAGGAGCGCTATGGATGAAAATCCCAGCAGCTCCGACTCGGACCAAAGTCCGCAGAAGAAGACCTCTTCTGCAGCTGCAGCAGCGTCGGCCGCGTGTCTCAATGCAGACGTAAGAGTTACTTGAAATATATAACCAGTAACTCCAACAGAAACAAAATAAATCACGTTAGTAGTTTTTAGTTTCTATTTGGGGGGGGGGGGCAGTTCTGTGTCGCTCCTGCAGAATCGCCAAGCCTCCGGTGGTAGATCGCGGAAATTTATCCACAAATATATGACATAAATCTTCCTCCGTTGGATATTACTGAAAATCCCAAACTTTCTCATCGAACCGCCACGACGGCGAATTATATTCCCACGCTTTGTGGGGCGAATTATATGCCCCACAAAGCGTGGCAGAAAGACCGCTCTAATGTATCAGACCTTTTGAAACCAATAACGCAGAGGACACCGTGAATGAGCATTAAACACTTTCTTTGTACCAATATTAATTATTCATGAGTAAACCATTTATAATAAAACTACTTCAAACTGGGAAATTCTTAGTCATACTGTATTCACTGGGATACACTGTGGTCAACACAACAACTAGCATCGATTTTAAAGGACTTCCACTTTGTTGAGGCACTAAAGGCTCAGAAACCTGCCCTACTATCCTTCAAAGTTATGCAGAAACAACCGTGAATACAGAGGTGCCTGCCAGACAGATAACCTTTGGTTTCTAAGTTTTGTGATCAAAGCTAATTTAAATGCTTACTATTGAAGTAGAAGAACAAAGGAACATCATTTAGAGGGAATACAGATGTTTTATAGCCAGCCCATCTGAGAGAAATTTGAGTGCACATGTTCCTTTTAACAAATGCTTCTTAACTATTAGTTAAATTGTTTAGCAAATAAAAAGAGAGAAAACAAGTGAGTAAAAAGGTCATGAATGAAATGTTTGGAAAGCTGATTTTTTTTTTTTTAAAGCTTTTATTTTGTTCTCTTTTTTGTTTGTGGAGATCAATACTGCCGTAAAATGCTGATGTAGTTCAGATGGTGAGATTATGTAAACAACTGAGGCTAGTGATCCGGGTTCAGTGTTAGAAAACTGATTTTTCAAAGCTTCATCTTATCAGTTCTCTCTCTCTCTTTTTTTTTTTTTTTTGTTATTTGTGCGTTCTAGTTCTTCCCTGTTCCTCCGGAGATCCTGGAGGAAATCTTCCTACATGTTCCTCCCAATCAGGTGGTTTGTGTTTGTCGACTGGTGTGCCAGCAGTGGAAAGAAGTGGCTGACAGCGAATCTTTGTGGAGAGAAAGATGTAGAAGAGAAGGATACACCCTCCGCGATTGTTCCAAAGTACCGCAAGACTGGAGGTTGTTTTACTTCTTATGCAAGAAGAGAAGGAATCTCCTCAAGAATCCAAGAGGAGAAGGTCAGAATCCTTAAAGCTGAATTTACTCAACAATCGGTGATTTTTAAAGCCATTCTTTTGCTGCTGTACAAAAAATAAACTGCAAGCCTTCATGTTTTTTTTTGTTTTGTTTTGGGGTTTTTTTTTTTAGAAAAAATGAAGGGTTGGCTTATAAAGCAGAATGGTGGTGGTGGGTGGAGAGTAGAGGATGTTATGGTGCTACATTCAAATGAAGTAGTCAAGAAGAACTTTGTGAACTCTTATGGGTGAGTATTTACCAGTGGTGGTCCAAAAAGGAAATGGCAATTATTTTAAATGATGTACTAATATTAACTGTTAAACAATTTCAAACCCCTCTCTGTTTCTGTTTCTGTAGACTGTGCACAAAGGAGCAGCTGATTGATTTGGCGGAGGAAGGTTACAGCCCAGCCTTTATGGATCACTTCCAACCAGTCATCAAAATATCTGACTGGTAAGAATACACATGGCATACTTTGACAGCTCATTATGCAATTCTTTAGTTGCAAAAAGGTTTCAGTAACACATCAAAATTGTTTCAAGTTTACATACACATGAGCACAATAGAGTGGGAGTCTTTTTAAACAAGTTTACATTTAGGTAACTGCTGTGATTTTTATTCTTTGAAACAAGAACTAGACATAACTTGCTAATAACATAGGAATATGTCCTCGTAATGCCTGAACAATACTGTAGAAAAACATGGTTTGATGTGATCGGTGATCCCTAATCTTTGTACAAATGCATCTTTGTAACAGGTATGCTCCACAATTGGATTGTGCATCATATTTGATCGCTGTGCAGCTGCTGAATGCAAAGAAGCAGGCTGTCCAATCCTTTACTCCCAAGACTGTTTACCTTGAGCAGTGGAATTATTGTGGGTGGACTCAGGTATGTACAAAATGTAATGAAGTTTAGTGGCGGTGCCGAGCCCATAGGCAAATTTGGTTTACTGATGTTTATTTTTCAGATATTCCATGTATTCTGGAACTATGGACCAGGAGTCAGATACATCCATTTTCTCCATGGCGCCGGATGGTATGGAATACGTGTCAGAGACAGCAGCATTGAGATATGTCCAGCATGTGGATGGTGAGTCGCGGACCGGTGTCCCCGTGAACTCTCCTAAGGCCGAGACAAGTGTTTGATGCAATACTCATGATTTTGGACTTGAAAACTAAGTATTATTTAATGTACAAGTGTTTTTCAAATTTTTTTTTTACCCATAACTCATAACTGGATTTCAGATTTTCATGAGCCATAATCACCAAAATTAAAACAAGAAAGGCTTGAAAATCTTACTCTGTGTAATCACTTTTGAGATGCGCTACTATAATTTGACTAAATTGGACATTTTGTGTTGTCATGTAACGGTTTTGTCTGGAAAATTTCAGTCCTGTAATGTATTTTTGAAAACCGCTACTAGACCAGAACCGCTTCAGTGTCATCAAACTGCATGTATGAGAGCTTGTCAGGAGCCAGTTGTCTCCTTTCAGTGATTAATGATATGCAA
>JAVDPK010000263.1:421517-470884 GCA_034780415.1 Cichlasoma orientale
CCCCCCCCCCCCCCCCCCCCCCCCCCCCCCCCCCCCCCCCCCCCCCCCCCCCCCCCCCCCCCCCCCCCCCCCCCTCTCTGTGACCTCAGTAAACACTTTCCTCATGAGTTTGTGGCAAAGTGGTTTGTGGTCTCAACTGCTCGTTTGGAGTATTATTGAATACAACAGTATTCATTTTGTAAAATATTTTTCAAATTAAGGAGGACGATTAAACCAGCTAGCTGTTACTTTGTCACTGAGTCTTGAGTTTTGCAAATCCAGCACAATCTTGCGATGCCTGGTTTTCAAAAAGCTAAAACGGCAGCTGCAAAAAAAAAAAAAAAATGTTGGCTCTCAAACATCGTCTCAGTATGTGGGATGGGACCACCTGGTCATCACTTCTGATACAGGGATTTAACTCAGAGCAGACCAGCTGAACTCACAGTCTTACAGGCTGAACATGCAACTGTCATCCTTGGACACTTTTTCCAAAACAAAGATGCGAAATCTTGTATAATATTTTGATTATTAGAAAGTTTTATACACAGAAGGCTAGATTTTTCAAGGTTGCCACAAATTTTCTAGCATTAAAAATTATTTTAAAAAAATCTCTTTCATTCTGTTAGAAGCCTGGAGAAAAGAAATGCCTTAAAACAGCAATATAGATGAAATAAGCAAAATATTTTATAGACATAATTTGATGAGTAGTGACGATTTGAAGTTTGTAGTTGTTCATTTGGGGAAAAAAAAAAAGAAAAAAGAAAAAAAGAAAATCCCCGGATGACACATAGCGGAAGTCTCCGTCAAGGAAGCGCTCAAGAGTGTTGACGAAGAACTGTGTCCGGCGTACCCCGGGAATTTTCGTGCTAAAGGGTGGACCTGGTGTCTTCAGTTGCTATAATCACTGTGTTTTACGCTAAAGAATACCTCTGCTGTAGTATTTTAGTGTCTATCTCTGCCTCTGGGATAAAATAGCAACCTAGATTAGCTGTCCGGAAGAGCAGCGTAACATGAAAGTACAGACGGTGAATTCCCGTAAGTGATTACTTTCACTATCGAATTTTAATGAACCACGTGTAATTGGATACATTTAGTCTTATGAGTAACAGTATGAGCTTTAACCTCGCTTTATAAACCGTGGGACCTTATCTCTAGCTGCACTTCCGCGTCGTCGACTTCGAATGGATCTCTACTGATGTCATTTCTAAGACAGTTGTATATTTGCAGCAGAGTTTCGGAAGCGATATAGTGACATTTGGCTATATTGCTCGTTGAGACATTTACGCCCTTGGTTCGCACCAAGGCATGAAGAGGAAAGCTACAGTCATGGGTGCAAGTCACAGCTTTGATTCTGCGAACTCAAGCGCTGGCGTGAGCTACCTTGCAACGTCAGCCCAAGAGGTGAGTGCCTACGGGACTTTCAGCAGGAACTATAACTGATATGTAATTTTGGTATGCATGCAAATACATTTGTCTGTGCTTCTTGTTGGGCCATCAGCCATCCGTGGAGAAGATTCAGTTCAATTCATGTTTATTTGGATAGTGCCAGTTCACAACAACAGTGGCCTCAAGTCTTCAGAAAATAGCTTCCCGGGAGATTCCTTGAATGGGGGGGGGGGGGGGGGTGTAGGAGGGTAGGAGGGTCCAAGGTTTCATAATATCTTGTTTCCCTGATGAGCATTGGTAAGAAATATAGATTCTTACAACAATAGATCCATATGGGTTAATATCTGATCCTAAAACAGGACACTTAACACTTATACTTGCAGTTGATAGAATTAAAACTAAAACTCTGGGGAGCAGGTTATGTTAAGAGTTTCGGTTTAAAGTCTTCTAGAAGCCTCACATATTCACTCATTCTTTTATTCTACAGCATGTTTTAAGTGCGTTAAGCTGCCTCCGACTAAAACCACTGACTAAAGCGCAAACAATGCGTTCCATTGTCATGGGAATGTGCATGTATTCATTTGATGATGGAGAAAATGTTGTTATACTCGATCCTAATCTGCTGCAAAGTTGCTTTTACAATTCTGGAATTGCAGCTAGTAGAACACAGAAGACAAACCAAGAATACTTGTCCAATCAGTCAAATTAATTTAACTTTGACCGGCGACAAACTTAAATGATTTCCATGTCTCCTTTTATTTTTCATTTATATATTTTTAAAACCTTTATTTTACCAAGGTAAAATGTTTGAAAACCAGTTCTCATTTATAAACATGAGCTGGCCAAGAGGCCCCAATAGAATCAGGTCCATGACACATAGATAAACATAAACATTAGTCTGTGGGACAGTAAGCTTTAAATGTTTAAATGAATCCAGTTTAAAGTTCCACAGTTCTAATGTGCAGACATCACCTTAAAAATAAACAGCAGCACTGAGGGTGCACGTGAGGTTATGAGGCAGGTATGTAGGGTTTCAGAGCGGTTTGCAGTTACACTGTAAGTGCTGTGCAGAATTCCCGCTGAAGCAAAAATCCCCAGTAAGGGAGAGGGAAGACAAAAATGTAAGGACATGTTGGTGAAGCTGACTATTAAAACCAAAGTATCCACTGAAGCCACTGTGACCTTTTCATACTGTATTTTTTTTTTTTTTTTTTTTTGGGTGCTTCTTCCATTGTTCATGAACTCCATTGTCACTTCCTTGTCCTTGCCGCCCACTTGTCAACCGGTCAGCATTTGCCCAATGCACTGAGGTATCCACATCAAGCAACGTGCAGTTAGGATTTCGGAGGACTTCATGGGAGCATTTTTGCATTGGTTGAAAACCCCTCCACAAACAGGCACAACCATGGGAGCATAAATTAAGCATAAGGGGTGCTCGGCCGCAGCACTCTTTGCTTCCCACAGCCTTGGCTAGACCCACAACCTGCAGAGGCTCTTTGCCCACCAGTTTAGTAATCATTTCTTCTTCCTCTGTTTCTTCTTTACTTTTATTGTTAATTATTTTTTTATGATCTCTGAGGCAAAGCCTAAAAGGGCAGTTAATACTGTATTGTTTTACTGTTTAAATATGCATTTAATAGCAATACTGAACCAAAAATGTTAATTTCTCCTCAAGGGAATAAGTAGGTTACAATTAGTCAGCACACTTGGTTAAGACAAGTGGAGTTCAAAAAATTTTAAACAGGTTTATTTACACTCAGTTCATCCTAAACTGAACTCCTAAACTTCCTAATAACTTTCTCCATTTCACAGGACAGATATCAGTGCAGACACTATGTAGTGTTTTTTTATATATATATAAAAAAACCCCAACTTTGTACCAATTTTATTTACTCGTGAGTAAACCATTTATAATAAAACTAGTTCTAATTGGGAAATTCTTAGTCATACTGTGTTCACTGTGCTACACTGTGGTCAACACAACAACTAGCATAGATTTTAAAGGACTTCCCCTTTGAGGCACTGAGGGAACCCCTGTTAAAACTATGACACATTCCATCACAGGGACTTTCCCCAGAAACCCAAACCTTTGGCGGGACTTGGCGCCTTTTCAAAGCAGTGACCATGATTTAATTGTGCCCTGCAGACAATGTTTTCTGAAAGTTCAGGAAATTTGGAGGTGAGGCTGGCAGTGCTGAACATTTATGACTGGTAGAGCGGCCCATTGCTGTATTTCAGCCAATCCCTCGAAGTCATCTTATGATCAATAGCGTGTCTTGCTTACTTTAGGGCATACCACAGGAATTGCCATAGATAGCCAAAGTAACCTCATCGCTATTTTAAAATAAAATCTATATTCATATTGTGGCAGAAATGCTGATAACAGTCAGACAGTAGTCGGGAGCAGCCTTTATGTTCCTCAGAAAAAAGCTTCTGAGACTAAAAGTGCCAGGTACTTTGGATAGATGTTTGATTTAAGATCTGCATTCCAGCGCTGCTGCTATGAGAGCTTGCTCCCTGACAAATTTCACAAACTAAAGTTTTGCATCTGTAGTCACAAACTTCAAACTTGTGCAAGGACCAGAATAATGTATCAGAGTGATCTGACATGCATGTGATGATGACCACACAGATGTCTGGCTATGACTCAGAAACCTGCCCTGCTATCCTTCATAGTTCCTGGATTTCCCTGCATGTGACTCGTCGTCTTCTTTGAGATGAAGAGTCGATATTTTCGTTGACTGAAACACATCACACACGTGCAAGTGGTCTGAACAAGACTTCAGCATATATTGGGACACAGTGAATCATGTACTGTCTCATAGATTAAAGAAGCCTGTCTGGTCTTGAGACCCCCGTGAACACGGCTGAAGAGGCCAGAAAAAGTTCCAAAGGTCATAGGACACAGCTAGGTCATCATTGTTTATTACATCTTAGTACCTGACCAAATAAAGGGAGACGTATCACTTAAACAAGCAATTTAGCCAACCTGACAAATTTAGCAGCTGCAGAACCTTTTCTAATTCCCAGATCGGCAGAAGAAAAAAAAACAAAAACCAGTCACAGCAGAACAGAGCATCGCTTCAGCTGATTCCAGTCTAGCAACAATCGTTATGCAGAAACAAGAGTGAACACAGAGGTGCCTGCCAGACAGATAACCTTTGGTTTCTAAGTTTTTTGATTAAAGCTCATTTAAATGCTTACTATTGAAGTGGAAGAACAAAGGAGGGAATACAGATGTTTTATAGCCAGCCCATCTGAGAGAAATTTGAGTGCACATGTTCCTTTTAAGTTAACAAATGCTTCTTAATTATTAGTTAAATTGTTCAGCAAATAAAAAGAGAGAAAACAAGTGAGTAAAAAGGTCATGAATGAAATGTTTGGAAAGCAGATTTTTTTTTTTTAAAGCTTTTATTTTGTTCTCTTTTTTTGTTTGTGGAGATCAATACTGCCGTAAAATGCTGATGTAGTTCAGGTGGTGAGATTATGTAAACAACTGAGGCTATTGATTTGGGTTCAGTGATAGAAAACTAAGCTGATTTTTCAAAGCTTCACCTCATCGGTTCTCTCTCTCTCTCTCTTTTGTTATTTGTGTGTTCTAGTTCTTCCCTGTTCCTCTGGAGATCCTGGAGGAAATCTTCCTACACGTTCCTCCCAATCAGGTGGTTTGTGTTTGTCGGCTGGTGTGCCAGCAGTGGAAAGAAGTGGCTGACAGTGAATCTTTGTGGAGAGAAAGATGTAGAAGAGAAGGATACAGCCTCCGCGACTGTTCCAAAGTACCGCAAGACTGGAGGTTGTTTTACTTCTTATGCAAGAAGAGAAGGAATCTCCTCAAGAATCCAAGAGGAGAAGGTCAGAATCCTTAAAGCTGAATTTACTCAACAATCGGTGATTTTTAAAGCCATTCTTTTGCTGCTGTACAAAAAATAAACTGCAAGCCTTCATGTTTGTTTTTTGTTTTTTTCTAGAAAAAATGAAGGGTTGGCTTATAAAGCAGAATGGTGGTGATGGTTGGAGAGTAGAGGATGTTATGAAGCCACATTCAAATGAAGTAGTCAAGAAAAACTTTGTGACCTCGTATGGGTGAGTATTTACCAGCGGTGGTCCAAAAAGGAAATTGCAATTATTTTATATGCTTCAAATGATGTGCTAATATTAACTGTTAAACAATTTCAAACCCTCTCTGTTTCTGTAGAATGTGCATAAAGGAGCAGCTGATTGATTTGACGAAGGAAGGTTACAGCCCAGCCTTTATGGATCACTTCCAACCAGACATCAAAATATCTGACTGGTGAGAAGAATACACATGGCATACTTTGACAGCTCATTATGCAATTCTTTAGTTGCATAAAGGATTCATTAACACATCAAAATCTTTTCAAGTTTATATACAACAATTACACATGAGCACAATAGACTGGGAGTCATTTTAAGCAAGTTTACATTTAGGTAACTGCTGTGATTTTTATTCTTTGAAACAAGAACTAGACATAACTTGCTAATAACATAGGAATATGTCCCCGTAATGCCTGAACAATACTGTAGAAAAACACGGTTTGATGTGATCGGTGATCCCTAATCTTTGTACAAATGCATCTTTGTAACAGGTATGCTCCACGATGGGATTGTGGATGTAAATATTCGATCTCTGTGCAGCTGCTGAATGCAAAGAAGCAGGTTGTCCAATCATTTACTCCTGAGACGGTTCACTTTCAGCAGTGGAATGATCAGGAGTGGAATCAGGTATGTGCGAAATGTAATGAAGTTAAGTGGCGGTGCCGAGCCCATAGGCAAATTTGGTTTACTGATGTGTATTTTTCAGATGATCCATGTATTCCGGGACTATGGACCAGGAGTCAGATACATCCATTTTCTCCATGGCGGCAAGGACACACAGTTCTGGGCCGGATGGTATGGAATACGTGTCACAGACAGCAGCATTGAGATATGTCCAGCAGTGGATGTTGAGCCGCGGGCCGGTGTCCCCGTGGTCTTTCCTAGAGCCCAGACGATTCCAAACCCGACCGCTGCGCAACTCGAGTAGAACCAGATTTTCCAAAAAAAAAAGTCGCTGGAGATGAGCAGTGTTTGATGCAAAGGGTTTATTAACACACAAGGTCTGACAAAAATGCAAGAAAACATCCAAGCTTCACCTTATGTTTGCCTTAAGCCAGCGAGTTGGCAAAGCCCACAGAAGAAGACAAAGACTCCTGGGCTCATCCATAGGCTGGTTCACAGCACCCCCCCCCCCCCTTTGATCCCTGCTAATTTGCATACCGTGTCCCCCTGAAACCTGATCACAGACTGACGACTTCCGGGCAAACTGCCACCTGTCCCCGAAGTACCCCTTACCTACCTTACGTACAGCAAATCTATGATCCAATCCTCTTCTGGTTAATTGGATTCGTTATACTGCTACTTCTGTACATAACCCACCTAATTAGACTTTATCCCGATGATATTTTATATTATCCAAACATAGTCAGTCTGCTGAGTCATGAGTCAGAAGGTACACAGGCACAGAGTGAGATAAAACATAATATGGGGTGATATGATGTAATGTCAACATGATATGTGCATAAATGAATATGAGGCCTCATGCATATTATAAATGTAAGTAATAACAGGCCTCATGCCTGAACTACTAACCTAAAGCATACAGCGTTCATCAATCCAGTGTGTATATATGCCTACACTTACTACTAATAAAAGATACTATAAATGCACACTATAACTACCGCTACCATAGTTCTAACAGGCTATGGACATATAGCCTGTTAGAGTTTGTCCAATCGTTCCATCCTGCATTTGCCTGCAATTTCACATCATCTTATTACATCTTAATTACCATCCATTTATGTTTCCGAAGTAATAATTCATTTATGTGTACAAGGTTTGTCATAAAAAGTATATATATATTTTTAAATGGCTCAAACAAAGCATCTCATTAAAACAGAAATGTGTATGTGTGTGTGTGTGTGTATTTATATATATATATATATATATATATATATATATATATATATATAAAATCATGACACTTTTTGGTGTGATGAGTTGAAGTTCATGTAGATCTAAAAAGCTATGACATGTATACATGGTGAAACTGAAGTTGTAAAAAACCCCCAAAACAAACCACTTTAAGACGTCCATCATTTGGTTGAGGGCGACATGTTATTGACTTGACTGCCTCTAATAACTGACATTTTTGGAGAGTTAAAATAAGCTATTTTTACGTGTATATTTGAGATGATGGTAGAATTGGGCCATTTTTCCAAAGTTGCCTTCCTCTTATGTAACACGCTACAGGAAACCGTCAGCTTCTTTTGCACTGTCACATCTGAAAACTGTACTTGGTTTAGGTTGGCACTCGCTTGCTGTATACAATTGCCCGCACTCTTTTCACATAGGCTCAATCTGACAATACTCACGATTTTGGACTTGAAAACTAGCGCGCTAAGTACTATTTAATGCACAAGTGCATCTCAAATTATTTATTTATTTTTTACCCATAATTCAACTGGATTTCAGATTTTCACGAGCCATAATCACCAAAATTAAAACAAGAAAGGCTTGAAAATCTTACTGTGTGTAATCACTTTTGAGATGCGCTACTATAATTTGACTAAATTGGACATTTTGTGTTCTCGTGTAACGGTTCTGTCTGGAAAATTTCAGGCCTGCAATGTATTTGTGAAAACAGCTACTAATTCAGAGACTAGAACCACTTCAGTGTCATCAAACTGCATGTATGAGAGCTTGTCAGGAGCCAGTTGTCTCCTTTCAGTGATTAATGATATGCAAGCATGATTTATATTTGTTTTCCACTGTCGATATGGGATGATTGAGTATTCAGTGATTTTGAATGTGTACCTTGACTTGCTTGTCTGGATGACAGGATGTGACTTAGTCCAGATTATTGCCTCAATCATCCAGGTTGTTTTTGCAACCAACACATTTTGCCTTAAACATAATTGTATTTCTTACTTTTCATTTTGTAGTGTGAGAAATATAATTAACCACATGTTTCAGAGGCCCACGTTAAAGCTCTATATTGTATAGCTGATCATGATATTTAAAAAAAAAAAGAAAGAAAAGAAAATGGAAGTAAATTATTTTGTCATCCCACCAGTGAAATTTACTATAAAATCTCTAACATGACCACAGGTTCATTGTTAATGATCCACACAGGAGAGCCATTACAATCCCTGAAAACACTGCAGCTTTGCTCTCGGGCTCTTTAAAGGTTGTATCTGACTTTTTTTTCTAAATTCAGATTCTTTAAAGTAAGGGTAAGAACATATTTGCAGTTACATGAAGGTATCAGTGGGTGATCTCATTATTTGTGGCAACAATGCCAGAATAACTGGTACAACTTTGTACCAGGAGGGGAAAAAAGCCAGTAGCTGAGGGAATGTCTAATTCTGTTGTAATTCTTTAGCACTATTATTTGACTCCCCAGCAATAAAACTACTTGTTTGCATTGACCTGGAATGCATTATTTATGCTAAAAAGCTGCTGAACCTCTTGACAAATCTTCTGTTTCAAATGTATGTGTAAATATATGCAGAGTCTTAAGTTTGAACCATCCAATCACATGACAACATGAAGTTTTAAAAGATTTAATGGTAATACTGTTTTATTGTGAAGCTTTATTACAAACAAAATACAGTTCCAACTTTGTCAAATTGAATAAAAATAAAAAAACATTTTCTGGTTAGTGATTTCAGCGTCACCTAGGCTTCTCTCAGTCATCAGTAATACACACATTTTCAGTCAATAAGTTATGAGTTACTTTCACTATATGTACAAATCAAATTGTAATCAAAAGCCTACAGTCTAGGAATGGATATAGTTAAAGACAGATAATATCAGGTGAGTAATTTAATCATTTCCACAGGATCTCAAACTCTTAATGTGCTGCAGAGTAGTGGCAGGTATGTTCAGTTTACAATATAAGTAACTAGCTGAGCATTAGGCATAAATATGCTTCCACAAAGTTCAGCTTTACCACCTTCTGATGATTGTTCAGGCCATATTTCAGGCCTTATTTCCTGTTTTTAAAAAAAGCAAATGAATGGGATATAGTTGCACTCAAACTCATAGTAACTTAAACTGAGTGATTTTGTGTACTATAGATTTTCCACTTTTGTCAGAGCGGAGATGGAACATAACCTAGAAATGCCATATTCCATTAGGTTTCTTGCATCTACCTGAAGGCTATGTTGTCATGATTGAAAAGGCTATTAACCCTTTGAGAGGCGGAGCTTTCCGTAAGTGGTTGGAAAACAAACATTACATTTTAAGACTTTAGCAGGATTTACAGTATGCTGCTTAAAGCTCTGTTTTATAGGACTCTTGAACCAGGAACTCTATTAAATTATCATTGCATAATCAGTTATTTAGCAATAAAACCTCTGCAAAGATGAATCCAACATAATGTGGCCCAACAAAAACATTTCTAAGTGTTCCTTACAATTTCTTAAGTTTCAGCATTCATTACAACTATTTCAGTGGCATCAAATTATGACAAACAGTATCAGTCTTACACAAAATGTTTTTAGGTTAAGTGAGAAGGCTAATATTTAAAAATATCTCAAGTCGTAGTGGAATGTGGTTGTGCAGAAAGCCTCTTCAGTACTGTTAACCTAGATTTGGAAATTGGTGTGAAGACTGCGACGAAACTTAGAGCAGAACACATTTACGTCTTTTCTTAGGTTCAGGAGGCTCCAGGGCAGCCAGTATTGCCTCATCAAACACATTCTTTAATCCTTTCTGTGGAAACAAAATATTTATATTCAAAACAGAGCCATTTTCTGGATAGATGTGAGTGCAAAAGAAAGCTGAGTAGAAATGGAGCAGGGCAATCAAAATTGTCATTTATTGAAATAACATTATACAAGTCTCTCCTCATGATCAAGTTGTCTTAAAGACAATAGCCCGTGGAAAATTTTGATGCTGCAGTAGAAGGAAAAAAATAAGTTATTACTGTCAAAGACAGTAGCACTGATGCTTAAGTTGGATACAACTGATGAGCTCAATACTGAGATAATAAAGGAATGTCAGTTCAAAAAAATAAAAACAAAAAAAACTCAAGACACGTCAGGTTATACAGACTTGTACACAAGGTGCTGACAAAAGAAAGAAGAACTAAAGATTGGCACCATCATCGTAGGCAGCATGGGTAATTATTGAGATTAGGCCAAGTTGAAAAGAAAGAAAAAGGTTGATGAGTACATTGTTTTAAAGTTTGAAAGAGCATGGTGGTTATTTTAGTGACAAACATTTGTTTACAATGAATGAGCAGCAGATGATCGAGAGGCAAAGCAAGATTCAAGAAGAAATCAGAACAAGCAGCATTTTCTCTTTCTCTGAGTTTCGGGGGGCTCTAAAGCAGCTAGGATAGCCTCATCAAATACGTTCTTCAATCCCCGCTACAGAAAGGGGAAAAGAAGGGAGGAAAACAGGCACACAACACAGTGTTAGATGGAGTTTTTAGGTAAGTGCTGTTAGCAAAACATAAGGCAAAGCATTATCACCCATGTTAAGATGCTATCATTTAAACACATGCTTGTTACAGCAGCTTTTAGTGTATTGTGTAACGTGAGCTCTTACCTGCGTTAGGGCTGAGCACTCAACATATTTGACTGCCTTAAGGTCACGAGCCAGCTTTTCCGCTGTCTCGGGAGTGATTGGCTTTTGTTTGTTCTTGGCTAACTTCTCCACTGTAGAGGGGTCATCACGCAGGTCGATCTGAGTGCCTACCAACAGGAATGGGGTCTTGGGACAGTGGTGAGTTATTTCAGGAACCCACTGACGGAGGAAGAAAAACAAAAACCCTTTAAAATACAGTGATTCAAAAATAATAAAACATTCCTCAAGAAATATGTACTTTTGGCTCCTCCCTTATTTCCCAAGGAGTCGCCACATGTTGATTTGGTCCACATATTTTGATTTGGCAGGGCTTGGGCTTGTGATCCCCCGGAGGCTGCCCCACTATGCCATAATATCTTCTTAAATTTTACATAACATGCAGCACAGTGGGGCAGTGATTGGCACTGTTGCCAAAGCAATATTATTGAACAAAAATAATAATACCACCACTGCCACTAGTACTACTAATATTAATAAAAAGAAGAAAATAATAACCATAATAATAATGAATAAAGGTAAACAGATAACGGTAAGTAATACATAATTAACGATATGAGTAATTACAGAACAGAAAATAAAAATTATAATAAAGAGGGGTTTTGGGGCGGAAGCTGGGAAAGTATGTCTGTCATGACCCGGGACACCGGGGATGGCCTAGGATAATCCTCATTAGAAGTACCCATGGTGGGTCAGAGGGGGTCAATATTGGCTGGGTCAGCATTATCGCATATGGTGTACAATTCTGCTCATCTAGACCAGTTAGAGCGGCTTTGAGCTGTGCCCAGACACTAAGGAGGAAGCTAATCCAATGCGTGCCTCCCCTAAGTGAAAACAGGCCCCCAGACCCTAAGGAGGGAGCCTGTTTATTAGAGGGGAGGAGGGTATTGATCTAGTGGGTTGTTGGCGAATGTGTATTAGTGACCTGGCCTTCCTCCTCACAACATCTGTTCCCTAGGATGATCCAAGTATAAATGGCCCAGCAACTGAGGCAATTAAAAAAAAAAAAAAAAAAAAAAAAAAGTAATAAGAGAAAGAAAAGAGGAAAAAAAAGTTGAAAAAAAGAGTTGGGGGGGGGGGGGGTCTGGTTCTTAACACCAACACCCCTCCCCCCTTTTTATATGCTTATTTGGACCATTATCTGTGGTAATCTGATCATGTGCGTATTCCTGCAAAAACTGCCTTAAAAGGCCCTTCCGCCCTTTATGATAGAAGCAGCGTGGAGGAAAAACACTGAACACCACTATGTGCTGCTTTTAGAGTGAGGCATCACACAAAATCTAACCCTTTCTGTCATTTTAGTAACTTGCCAATGAAATAATCTACAATGTTAAATGGTATCTGGAACAGTTAAAATAGCTTAAAATACAAAGAGTAGCATGTCTCGAGAAGAAAGAAGACTGTCAGAGTAACATCATATACTTACCTTTTCTTTAACATTCTCAAATGAGGAAGGTGAAACAACTGAGAAACACACTAAGAAGACATCGGTCTGTGGGTAGCTTAGAGGTCGTAACCGGTCATAATCCTCCTGACCTAAGGAGAGATCACCCCAACACACATAAATAATTTACCAAGAGACAAGCTAAATAACTGTCCCCAATTTAATTAAGAATGGAACTAAAACGAATCGTACCTGCTGTGTCAAATAAGCCAAGGGTGTATGGTTCACCCCCAATCATTACAGTTACTGCATAGTTGTCAAACACCTGTGATAGAAGAATAAGTTACATGTCAGACTATTTCTTACTTTTTCATCTACCAGGATGCATATTAAAGTGAAAAAACAAAGCTTACTGTTGGTACATATTCAGAGGGGAATTTATTGGTGGTGTATGAAATCAACAGGCAGGTTTTTCCCACTGCTCCATCACCCACCACCACACACTTGATAGTCTGCATCTCTGTGCTTTCTGACGCTGCTGGCAATCACGCTACCTGCAAGGAAGGGGATAGGTGATAACTCACCGGGGTTAGGACAATATTTAATAATTTGGAACAGTACGAACAATGTTAAGTAATTCAAGTGTTCCGATGTATCCACTGCGAATAACTTCTTAATGAAGCGGTGGGATCCAGGTGGAACAGCGGTGTTTTCTACAATTAAACAGCTCAGTCACACCCCGCTATCAACAAAACTGTCTGAAGGCTAACGTTAGCTAATGGCTCACTTACTTACTCGTTTAATTACCTTCCTAAGTTTAGTATTTGAAAATAAGTTTATAGATCAGAAACACAATGCTACGATAACTGTTTAAATAATTACTGGCGAAAGAAACACATCATCATTTATCAAACTCTGCTAACGCAATGCTAACTTGTTAGCTAGTTTAGCAGCCAGTCGGATAACGCTGGCCTGTAAACAAACGCTCCTTTAGTTTCTCTAACCAAAGTCCATCTAGGAAACCGCAGCTCGAAAACAATATCAGATGACTGCACAACTTCACAATATGTCAGAAAATGTTTTAGCTACGTACCTGTGTCCCTCTGTGTCTCTGCTAGCTAACGTTAGCAGTCTGTTTCGCCGGGCGTTGGCACCAGCGAGCAACAACTTGGTACAGCCAGTCTGCGAGGAGCCTAGTCCCGACTTCCACTACGACTTTCAAGCTAGACGGGAAAATACCGGGCAATAGTTTCAAAGTAAAACAATTAGAAATTACTACAAAACCCATGCTTTAGAAAAACTAGTTCCCGAAGTAGATACATGGAAGTCAAAGTAAAATCTAAAGTTGTTATTCTGATGAGTTTTCCTTGTACGTAGTTTTCATATCATGCATAAACAAGACTCTTCGAGTTCCTTCTGTGCTTCTACTCTGAAAGGCAACTTCCCCTGGCGTTGTTAGGCGTCTTCACCCGAGATTATGCGCGAGGTTCATGCTGCAGAAAAGGTGATGTCACCTCCTAAACTCCTCTCACTTTGCACCCTGCGCCGGAGCTCTGCACATATTCAGGTAAACGCCACACTCCATCTGAATGAGGTCAAAAGATTTAAATCAGACTCCGTCTAAATAAGACAAGATTATTACATTTTAATCTAATAGAGAAGTACTGTGCAAAAGTTTTCAGCCATCACTCATGTCTTTACATTTTACTAGGAAAATGGAAAATACTTGCAGAGATTTATTGAAACTTGTAGCAACATACATGGAAATACAGTACAGAGGGCAAAACCAGAGTTTTAACAATTCTAACAAACTCGCTTAGTTAAGCTTTCTTGTAAATTATTTAAGTAGTCTTCAGGAATAGTTCTCCAGGCTTCTTGAAGGACATTCAAAGGTCTTGTTTGGATGTTGGCTGCCTTTTGTTCCATTCTCTGTCAAGATGATCCCCACACTATTTCATTACTATTGAGGTCCAGGCTCTGGGAGAGCCAATCCATGACTGATCATGTTCCATTGTGTTTTTCTACCCAGGTATGATATAACTGCATTGACAGTAGAGTGTTTGGGATCATTATCATGCTGAAAAATGAAGCTGTTACTAATCGTTGCTTTCCACGTTGTTTTGCATGATGAATTAACGTCTGATAGTACTTTTCTGCATCCATTTCAAAACAGTCCTCACATGCGCAATAAAATAGCTGTTTGTGTCTGGGTTTATGTCTCTTTGAAGACATTCTGATCCTGAAAAAGAAACGTTTCACCTAAACCTTACAGTCCATTTTTACACATAAAAGGAACTGTGGATTTTCCCCTCTCATCAGTGAAACAACAGGGAAACCACAGGTGTGAATAATGATATTAATAAGTTTAAGTGTTATGGTGCTGATATTTTGTATACTGGCTCACTTTTACCCTGGCGTGGCTTACTGGAACACTTACTGTTCTCTGAGCAATATCTGTGCTTTCCCTGCTATGGTAAGTCAAGATATCTGCAGTTAAAAAGGTCTCAAAGGTGTTTTGTCCACCCCCATTGACACGAGGGACATAATATCAAAGGCAACACATATTGCAGCACTGCGAGAGAATAAATTATTCTATGCCTCTGAGATACATATAAAGTGAACATTATATTTTTCTCTAAAATACGATTAAATGCAGGGTTATTGCATTAGATTGTATAGGTGTGTAACAGCAAGAAACAACAAGCACAAATGTCCAACATCTTGCAGCTACAGCTACCGAGATAATCAAATCTGCTTGACTAGGATCACTAATCATCCCTGCTTCTCTTAGTATGCATTATATGCAACATTTTTGAGGAATTTCAGTGTAATCCACTTTTGATTATCACTCTAACAAGTTTGCATCAATTAACCCTGCATCGCAGCTCCAGGTATCCTGTTAGACTATTATGTATTACTGAGGGCAAGAAGTAAAAGTCAAGCAAGCGTGAAACTATATTAATGTGATTCTTAAATAACTCTAGAGAGATCCTAATTATACAGCCTAATTATTGTGCGTGTTTTGTCTTTTAGACAAAATTCATAACGGTTGACCCTTTATTTGTGTATGAAAGGATTTTTATTGCATGCGGTTTTCAGATATTGGGAGTCCATATTTGACAGAAATCTTAGAAATTAGATATTAATTGCAAAGAGAATAACAACTGCCATGACCGCCCATATAACATCTGCAAATAAATTAAGTGAAAGCCAAGGGCCTGTAGTCTTTGGGGGTGTTAATTTTAAGCTGATCGGATATTCAAAAGTTGAGCCTAAAGTTATCTCAGGCACTGACACTGAAATTAATCAGGTTTAAATGATTTAAATACTAAGGAAAAAGAAAGTCTGAATTCCACTTTTTCATTTGGTTTATTTTCAGCTCAGTTCACACACTGAATGAACAGCCATTGGAAGAATAGTCTGAGTAGGACTGTGTTTATACCAATTTAGCATTTTTTTTTTTAAAATCATGATATTGTCAGACTTTAATTTATGAATGTGTAAGTTGTGAGGATGAAACTGTCGTAGTTATATTATCATTGGAGTCTTTATCCGCCACACAGCGATATGTGTTGATGCCAAACAACACAGCATTAAAATAAAGAGGATCCAACGTAGAGTCACCCACGAACTAGATAAAACAAACCAAAATAAATGAACTCGCACTGCAATCTGTTACTCTTTTTGTGCATAACAGATGATTACTCTAATGTTCACTTTTACATTTTTAAAGTTGATGATGATATAGGAAACCGTGCGATGTCCTTAGACTGTTCTCACCTTATTTCATCTTGTATTGGAGTGCTGTTGGTTGGGGTTGTCACTGTGGATAAGAAGACTTTGCATTAAAAATCAACAAATGACATCCAAAATATTAACACAGAGTTTCCCCTAATAATGGCAGTACAAAACAGGTCAGAGCTTTTTCAGGTGTTTTCAAAAGATGCCAAAAAAAAAAAAAGGGCAATAATAATAACTCTGAAGCCTTTTTGATTTAAAGTGGATATGAGAAATTAACATTTTTACATAAAAATATAGCCTTTTATGTACTCGTTTCTGGCATTTTCTACTGATTGCACTGGAGGACAAACACTATCATCTAAAAAGTGGTTTCAAATTTGAAACATTTATCTAAAAAAAAAAAGAAAAAAAAAAAAGATACACTTCAGAAAACTTGTGAAATTCTCAGCTGTTTCATCAAGACTGTCTGGGTTTCGACTGTGCTCGAGAAACATAACAAACCCCAGAACTGTGATCAGATTTTGATGAAGATGTGGCTGAACCGTTAATGTCTCAGATGAAACAATCACAAATTATTTTAGTAGACATGTAGAGTTTAGACATTACAAGACTCTTACTGAGAATCAATCTTTCAGGTCACAAACAACATGATTTTAAGGCAAACAACATTAATTTTGTCTAGTTCAGCCAAAATGCACAGACCACACTCGCGCTCGCTTCTCTGGGCTAGAAATAGGCTACATTTACAATTTTCAAGATTAGTGCTACTCTGTGCAATCAAAGAAAGAAACTAGAGGATCAGCAATAGCACATCTGATGATTAAGTGCTGTATGTGGAGGTATACCTTCTTGGGAGATGAAGAGCTGAACCCCAGTGAAGATATTTCTTCCAGATCTAGCGATGACACACCAGTACTGGTCTTCATCACTTTGTCTGAGAGATTTCATAGTCACAGTGAAGACTCCTGCTTCCTTATCATCAACAATGAAGCTTCTGTCATTTGGACGGTTCTTTGGTGTCTTCACCACTATGTTACAAAACTCATATATCTTTCCTTTGCACCAGTATTTCGAGTTTTCTTTGAACTGAAGGTCATACTGACAAGGCACTGTTACAGAGCTTCTGCTTGTTGCTTTTACCACCTCTGGAGCTGAAAGCACAAGTGATTCCACTGCATGCTGGATTAGCCACAACAGGCAGAACGCTGGACCTGGAAAATCCAAAACCATTCGACATGACATGTTACTCAGATCACTTTGCAGTTGAAGAAGAAAAAAAAAAGGCATGGTAAGGCTAGTATGTTTTCCAAATTACCGTTAAATAAGCAAACAAATATTCCAGATGTCCTCATGGTGGTCATGAAAAGTGTAATGGGAGGAAAAAAGCTAACAATGTCACATTTAGGCTTCCTCATAGACCTACTTCTCCTTTGTAGTTGTGCAATAACATAACTAATGGAAAATGGGTTTGGTAGCAACACTTATTTGTGTGCTGTGCTTGCGTCACTGCTGGCTAGAATCTTAATGGAGGGTGAGCAGTTCTCATGCTTTCGACATTGTCCCAACTTAAAAGGAGGAAACTCTCGAAATCTTGAAATTGTTCTGGTGGTGTGCAGTGGCCTAACTTCTTGAATCTCCTTCCTTTAACACTTTGTTTTTCACTCTTTCTGCTATCCCACAGTCACACATCACTCCTGTAAATGAGTTTAAGTACCTCACATCCCAGGTATTTAAACTCATTTCCCTCTGCTACCTCTACTCCTTGCATGTTCACCTTTCCTCCTCTCATTCACACAATTATATTCTGTCTTGCTCACTTTCATTCTTTTTCTCTCCACTGTATACCTCCACCTCTCCAGGCTCTCTTCCACCTGCTCCCTACTTTCCCTACAGATCACAATGTCATCTGCAAACATCATAGTCCACAGAGACTCCTGCCTGACCTCATCTGTCAACCTATCACCATCGCAAACACGAAGGGGCTCAGAGCTGATCCCTCATGTAATCCCAATCCCACTTTAAACCCATCTCTCACTCCAACTGCACACCTCACTGCTGTCTGGCTGTCCTCATACATGTCCTGCAACAACCTCACATACTTCTTGGCCACTCCTGACTTCCTCATGCAATACCGCAGTTCCTGTCCTTTCTCTAGAGACATACACATTCATACAGTGTTTTATTCTATGTCTTGAAGGGCTCTCCATCTATCACGCACATGCATTCACACTTTTGGAATAGCCAGGGATCAAAACACCAACTGGAAGGCTCTACCTAGTGAGCCACAGCTGCTGCGACATGACTTTTAAATAAATAAGAAATTATGTAACAGTGACAGAACACCTTATTGCGAAATGAATTGAGGAAGAGAGGTTTATGCGTTTAAAAGTGTTTTGAAAGTCACTTAAAGAAAGATTTTGTCACTGTAGTATGCACTGCTGCCAGTAAGTAGGTGGAGAGCCTTTGCTTGCTTTAGCTGTTTGTTTAGTATCCTTGTCCTGCTAAATGATGAACTGCTGTCCAATATGTTTTATGTGTTTGGCTGAATCTGAGTGCACAGACCGCTCCCGTATAATTCTGCATTCATCCTGTTGCTTCTGTCAGCAGTGAGATCATCAATAAATGCCAGTGGGCCAGCTCCATTGGCAGCCATATGGCCAAACCCTAACAGAAACTCGACCATGTTTGACAGATAACAGAGCGTGCTTTGGGCCATGAGATATTTTGTGTTTTTTCCCCCTCATCATTTTGAAATTGGTTGATCACTCCAACTAGATATGTTCCTAAACTTTAGTAGTTGTTTGTTTTTTATGTGTTTTTTTTTTTTTTCAAATGGAAACCTGATTCTGATGCCTTCCAGGTGTTTGTTTCTTGTGATGAATCATCTTATGGTCATAAACTCTTCTCTCCATTGATTTGTCTGCATCCTATTTTTTTAAAACTTTTTCTTTAGTATTAAAGTTTTTTTTCCTCCACCAAGGTTTGCTCCAAGGTTTGCCAGCATGTTTAACATTTTCCTGTTTATTTTATTTTTTTTAGAACACACTCAACTATTGCTTTTGGCTAAACAACTCAACTCCTGATACCCCTCAGAGAAAGTCTAACTCATTCTCAATCTGCATCAATTCAAGTTTTACTCACTATGTGAGCTTTTTTCATATGAATTAACAGCTTAGTAACCAAGTGTCCTTGTACTTGTAACCCTCTCATTTTGGGCACTTGACATAAATGATTAAAAAAAAAAAGCTTTTATCTTCATGTATACAGTGTGAACTGTTTTTAGGGTGGTGTATATTAATTGTTTGGGAGATTATATTTTGTGGGAGGAAAGTAAATACACTGTGGCCTCTGCAGATAAACCCTGGCCTCTTACCTCTACTGATTTAAAATGTCAGTTTTGCGAAGAACTTCTGTTGCTTTCTTCCCATATGTAAGTTTAATTACCTGCTGTCAGCCATCCAAGGCAACGAAAGAAGAGAATGCAGGCAGGGTGGAGTGGGTGGAGATGAATGTCAGGGGTGATTTGTGACAGAAGAATAGCAGCAAGAGTGAAAGAGAAGGTTCACAAGCTGGTAGTGAGACCTGCTATGATGTATGTGATCGATCTAGTTTGTGCTCAAGGATTTTTATGTTCATGTAAAGCACTTACATAAAGCACATTACCTTATCATAGTCTTGTCGTCTTTGTGCAAAACACATAAAACTGCCTTGTATTCCTTTGTCAGCTCTTTGGCATCAGTGCCCAACATTGTGTCCTTCTGTGGGAACTTCCGAAGGGGAACTTTAAACTGAAATATTCCCTGAAACAGTAGGTGGCACTAAATACCAGCCTGTCAGACCGCACAATGTACAGACTGATTGCCGAATCCTGTTGTTTTCCTTCTCACTAATCAACAGTCTGTTGCACAGCCTCATCAAATATGTGAAAATATTTTGAAGATATGAATTGCTGTGGGACAAACAATATTATTCGTCCTCCCACTGCTTCACATGTATTGCATTTGTCTGATTTTCCTCAGGCTTTCATTCCTCTAATTTGATTCTTTGCCATTTTGTGCCATTATGCATTCTAATGGCTAAATGATGATGTAACTGATGCCAGTATTATCATAAAAGATTGCGCTTGCAGAGTTTTCTTTTATGGGCTTCAATATTTTATGTACACATTACATTTTTTACTGTTGAATTTCAGTGGTGGTTTAATTATGTCTCAGTTCATGTTGTAGAGAAGATTTTTTTATACTTTGATTTTTATTAATGTATTTTAGCTGTGGCAAATAACAAATTGCCTTTTCATGGTATCTAAAGGTATTAAGAATTAAGAGATTTGATTTGATTAAGATTTAGATCTTTAGTCACATGAATATTTTGAAAAGTTTCATCAGAGCCCTGATCGCAACATGAGGAAAAAAAAAAAAAAGACCCATCAACCACGGTCAAGGTTCAAACACTATTTTGTTACCGTGGCAATAAGTGTATTAAACAACACGAGGTGATTTTTATTTTTATTCATTCATATATTTATTTATTTATTTTTTCATATATATGTGTGATTGCGGTTGTGTTCTGTTGTTATTTTAATGTCACTGCTAGCTGCAAAACTATTTGCCCCCCTGGGGATAATAAAGATTTCTTTGACCTTTGAACTTGTTAATAATAATCTGTGGTAGGATTTTGGGAGGTGCCTTTAATGATGCTATTGTGGTTTGACTCAGTCGACACAAAAACAGAACTATCCTGCTGACGCATCCATGTGCTCGTGACTAAATTAGCTGTGTGGTTGCAACACCCACATGCGCAAGTCTGTTTTTGCAAACCTTCTTTAGCTATGCATCTAATATATAACACTTGAAGCGTCACTTATACCACATACTATGAAACTCATTTCAGGTTTGTGAATATTTAGGCTGTTTGAGTTATTTTTTTTTTAAGTGATCAAATGTATAATGTAGGTATATGTATAATACATGACAAATTGGTCTCTGACTTGTACCCCTAGGAAATAATTCTTATGTAGGCTGCTACATGAACTCATGAAATGACAAACTGCCCGTAGTGACAACTTAAACTGGATTGTTTTTCACTTGTAACAAAGAAAATCAACGTGTAAATGAAACATCCTGCTTTCAGCCTGCTTGACATTTGTTTGACTTTTGACTTTTTGCAGCTATGTTAGGAGAAGCAGTTTTTTTTTTTTTAATTCAAGAGGCCTTCCTTCTGCTTCCAGGCTCTTGTTGCAGCTAAGGTGCTTTCCACTGACAGCGGCTCTTTAAAAATTATATAAACAGTTAAAGATATAGAAGGTTATTATAATAGAAGCTGAAATGAATAGATAAGTTCTCCATTTACCCTGCGAGTGTTCCGGATTTGAATGCAAATCATTCTTTATGACATATCATGACCCTCCTTTAGGCGTGATTAGAGTTGTCAGACATATTTATCATCACATATCTGCAGCCTAAATAGGTTTTCAAAGGCAATTTTGTCTGTTGTTTGTGTGAGTTGACTCCTAATGTTCTATGTCACCGCTCAACAGTGACATAAAATTTACTGCACGACACAAAGGCATATATCATATCATTAATCCCTGCACTTTAGTGAAATCATAAACATCCATCCTTCATCTTGTTTTGCTCCGCCCTCTGCATAGCTTTGTCATTTATTATACAATTTATAGATATATTGAGTAAAAGCTCTTAGATGAGAGTTTTAATTACAGCTCTACATTCCAAACAAACAATTTTGACAAATTAATCAGTGGCCTTTGGAGGTTTTTGTTGTGATGTTTTAAATGTACTCAGCGTTTGCTGCTCAACATGTTATTTGGAAGTGCAGTTTCTTTGGCTCGAAGAGTCCTTCACACAAAGACTGAGTGTGCCTGTGGAGAATGCGTCTGAAATCCTGATAAACTCGTTTTGCCAGATGTTGCATTTTGCTAAGTTTCACTAAATTACGTGCGCATAAGTGACTTGACCTCCTAGTAGGAGGTAGTCACGGGCAAAGTACTAGCTGGGTGATGCTGCTGTATGTCGAAATATTGTTCTTGTTTCAGTCCAGGAGGTGCTCCTGAGAATTATTGTTAAAGATTCACATATGCATTACATCATATCCCCACTTTAAATTGGTTTTCACTCCAAGACTGGATCTACTGCTCGTGCATATTAGTTTTACTGTTGTAAACTGAGAGTGCATTGTAAACTGTAACTCAGTTTCCAGTGCATCTGCTCATCTTTTGTTTATGTGGTTTAAATCACATTGCATTGTGTGTTTGGTTTGTAAGTGCTCCTTTTTTTTTTTTAAAGGGTTTTTACAGCATTCTGCTTTACAGAATGTTCGCAGCACAAGTCACCTTTATTTGTCCAATGACACCAACCCATGCTTCTAGCCTCATCTTCTCTACGTCTTTACCACCATTTGGAATAGAAAGCTGTTCATATAAGTGGAAAAATATAGAGCTTTAAAGTCCATTCAGTGCCCAGAAGAACGTGGGTGTGCCTAAAATAAATTTGTGCCTTTTTTAAATAAAGAATTTCACTTAAAGAACAATTTGTTACACAGCTGCATGGGAGTGGTTTAGTTGTCACTGCAGTGCAAAATATTGTATTCACTTGCAGAAATAGCAAGCAGGACTCTTTGGATGAAACTTTGGCTCTTCAGGGTAAAAGAATGTACAGATTGCTGAGACCCTTTTATGCAACTAATTGGCAGCTCCCTGTGTTTAAGCTGCTGTAGCCTGCCCACAGTTACTTTGAAACCCAACTCCACCCCATCCCTCAGTTTTGTGCTGTCTCTGACTTAATCATGTCATGTCTGTTCACACAATGACTTCTCACAAATAGTTACAAGTTCTGCCAACCATCACACCTTCATTAATTCAATCATTTAATTCCTGAGGAAGGATGAGTTTGACATTGACTCGGACTAGCCAGCCATCAGACAATGCCCTCCTGAGGACAAGCAGTACTACTCTGTTTTCATGTTATTTATTTATTTATTTATTTATTTATATGCAGTTGCTGGTTTTCTGCTCTGCTTGTACTTTTTTTTTTCTCAGGGAGCTTTAAATAATTTTGTACCTGATAGCAATGTTACAAAATGTCACAATAAAACCCCGTGGGGTGTCCAGCTCACAACCTGAACATATTAAAAATCATGAAATCTGAAGTTCAACACTAAATATTTGATATCTGCTGACATTCAAGGGAGATGAAACCTACCTTTGAGAATGAGACCGAGCAGCATAGCAAGGCTCGTCGTCTTATGTCTGCTGCTGTGTTGGCTGGAAAGGACACCATTGACAAATGCTTATCAGATTTCCGAGCTTAGCCAGTAAGCGTTTGAAGCATTATAGTAGATTGCAGTTGAATGAAAGAGCTCTAAAACTAATTCCTACTCTGCTTGTCGCACCGGTAAGCTCTTGTTTATCACAACTAAGGCCCTGAATATGACCAGATTCATGACATATGACTTCTATGGCGCCTGAGACACTATAGATGGTGAGTGCAGTCTCTTCAGATGCCCTTTACAGTGGCTATTTAACTGTGGTGGGTACTTGAATATGTTCATGGAAAATTGGTCTTCTGTAAAGCAGACACAAGCATTTTATGGAGGTGTACATCTGCAAGCTTTGATTACAGCTAAATACACAAAAGCCATCAAGCTTCGAGAGAGAGAGTTATATTTCCAGTTCCTTTGTTCCAGGATTTACTGGATAAGCTAGTAAGTCCCAAATGAAAAGCTTTTTTTTTTTTTTGGTTTTCTTTCTTTTCATATTCACTGTAAGGAACCCTGCTCACCATGAAGTTGGAGCACCTACTGGTGCTGCTGCTGGAACTCTCTGAAAGTAACACAAGAGGCTGGTGAGCGTTTTCCCCCCCATTGAATAAAAAAAATGATTGAGTGTTGATGGTAGGTTATTGTTGATATTCAGTATGAACAATAACATGCATAATAACAGAATAAGTAGGTTTTAATAAAGTAAAAGAGACTCCTGATTAAATAAACTCCTGTGCTGCTTTGTGAAAGCACATATTTTTGACTGTTTGACAGATGAAGTAACTGAGGTTTTGAGTCAGCCTCAGGATGTGCCATATGACTACAGGGAAAAAACACAGCATAACCATGGGCTATGACAACATCAAGAACTTCCAGATCAAGGGTTCAGACACACAGAGCATTCTTATGTTCCATTTGTCATGGCAATCTGTTTGGCTGTGATGAGATGCTGAACTTCTAAGCAAAAATGATGGGTTATGGAGATCAGGCAATAAGTATTAAGTGTGAAAAAATGTCTCTGCATGCTACAGGAGGAAATATGAAAAGAACAAATGCTCTAGATTTGCTGCAGTTCGTGTCCCATTTTCCTGATGAAGGTCTCCTGATAAAGTTTGTAACCACAGTAAAGACGCCGCCTATATCGCTCCCTGCTGGTCATCTAAAGGTTGACCTGCTGACAAAAAGTACGTTTGGAGGTGCAACGGTGTGGAGCAATTATATGGATGACTACCCAGGCATTTTATTTACAACCAAGGAAAACACCCAACAATTATTGTTCTCAAAAACAGTCTAAATCTGCAACAGAATGTGTAATAATGCGTAGTCCATTTATTACTGATGATAATTATGAATCCATTTAATTACTACATTACTACAACTGCAACAGTGGAAAGACCACCTTAATGCTGCTGCTGCTACTTTTCTTGTTATTATAGTCAGTTACAGATTGACTGGCTAACTGCTCACAGACTCCACTTCATTTGGTCTCAGTTCTCATAGACTAACTTGTCCTCCTGTTGGATGGATGTTAAACAATGTAAAGCAAACGTCATTTAACTGCATCAGAACTCTTGTACTGGCCTTATTTTAATACACCAAAACAGTTAATACAGTTAAATCAGAAAACAGAACAAATGTGTCCATCATCTATAACAACAGTACATTATCTGCTTTGCAAATATAATATCATCTGTAGCAAAAACAAACAAATAAAAAAAGTGCACTGGCACAAAGTATTCAATGGTTGCTGTAATACTTCATCTCGACTAGTCGTCAGTTAAATACACATCAAGTCTGTATTTCTTGGCTATTCTCTTCGTTCTCTCTCTGTTCTGTTTTGACTGCCTCGTTCTGCTCTGCCGCTGGCTCTTCCACCATGGCTGACTTTTTTGAGGTTCCTGTTTGGAGAGGGGGGTTGATGAGCATAGAAAACAAACAAACCTTCAGCACACCTACAATTACTCATTTCAAAAGGCGTGTGCGAGGATTCTCGCTGATGCTGTACCTGTGAGGTAATCTCTGTGCATTCGATGGAACAGCAGGAGACCAATAAAGAGGATAAAACCAATGCAGGCAATTATCATTCCACACAGCAGGAAGCTGTAGCTGCCTTCAGTCTGAATAATCTGTGGATGAGACAGCAAAATTAAACTCCTGAACATGAATCTTAAATCTCCACTGGGCTTATTATTATTATTATTATTTTTGCAATTAAAAGCCTATTTTTCAACTTCTGCACACACTCTCTCTCTCTAATAATGAAGATAGTCATCACACTTACTGAGCCAACCAGAACCTGCATTACCATCTCTCCCATCCCCGCACTAGTCACCAGGACAGAGGTTGCACATCCTGTAAAAATACATGCATAGTTTATTTCTTCTCCTCTTGCACTGATTCCACTATTGAGTTATTCCTATTGCACAAAAGACACTTCATCATACCTTGGTAGTCAAGGATGTCTTCAGTATAAGCAAGCATACAAGGGAATATGCTGCTCAGAAAGAAGCCACATAAACAGGTCCCGACAAACAGAAAGATGCTGCTGGTGTAGAAAATAAGCAGCATCAACACAATAACAATAACTCCGGCCTGTAAAAACAAAGAAAAGGAAATATGCTCCATTTAGCATTAATATCACAGTGTTTGACATTTGCAGCACATTTTATTTCTATTGTGTATGCAATGGGATGTGATGATGGCCTTCTAAATGTTTTATAGGCCTTACCAGGTTGAATATGAGCAGTTTCACAGGCTGGAAACGATATGTGAGAGGTATGGACAGCAAACGTCCAGCAGTTATAGCTGCCCAAAAGATGCTGGCCAGGTAACCTGCTGTCTTATGAGGCAAGGACATCGGTGGTGCCACAGCATAGGTATATACAAAGCCGGCATATGCACCCTGCAATGAAAATCCAGGTTCTTTCATGTGCCCTACTTTCTGGGATTTATGTGGAGCAGTTTTTGTAAGTACACGTAAAACTTTATGTGTAAAAATAATAGGTGAAATGATGTCATATATCTGCACCCCTCACTCACCACAATGCCATCAGTCATAAAGAGCACCATCCCACCAAGAATATGAATCATAAAGAAGGATACAGGCAGCTCGCGCAGGTTATCATTCTGACAGCAGCTAAAGATACTCCCGTGACCTGTGGCAGAGCAAAAAGTCACAAAAATGACAGAATGGTACACACAAAGTGCCATTTATTGCTGGGTGAAATTTCAAGAAAATTATGCAGTTTCCATTTTAAAATACAAGTCCTGTTGCAAAAAATCTCTCATCCTATATGCTCACCCCCAGCTTCATGGTCATTCTGCTCCACAGCTGGGTCCGTGGCCCCCTGCTGGCTCTCCATTGCTAGTTCATCCTTGTCCAAAAGACGTGGAGTGCCACTGGGGCAACATGGGATCAGCTGCTCACGATACATCAGTAACAGGACTGCAATGGGCACAGGCAGCTGAAAGTACACAAATATTCAATTTCTTTACCATCTCTCATCATAAGAAACAATAATAATATAATAAGAAACTCCTTCGCATTCAGTGTACATCTGTTCAGGGTCTTACATTAATAAGTGCCATGATCCAGAAAGCATACTGCACACTGGACTCCTCTTTCTCTATCCCATGGGACAGGTTGTTCAGAGGTATGCTGTGCTCTACGATGGGACTGTTTCTCAGCATGCTTCTGAAATGATATACGACCTCAGTCTCATTCCCTGTGTGATTCCCACAGCCCGTCTCTGAGAGGAAAGGATCTGCAATCAGGGGGCTCACCAGGGCGCCGAACCCAATGAAAAAATGAAGAGCCTGCAAAAAAAAAAAGTAGAAAGACCAAGGACGTTACCTACTGCAGTTTTTCAAGAACACGGTATATTACTAGCGCCTAACTTGACAATATGCTCCTATTGAGAATCTTTTACAAAAATTCATTGTTTTGTCTCAGTAACAGTTGATAGAAAAAGCAAATATGTCTGAATCTGCTGTCAGGTACTCACTAAATATGATCATGTCAGTACTTTTTCACCTGTAAGAAAACAGCAGAGTCCTTCTGAAATATGGTCACCAGTTGGATGTTAGCAATGGTGTCAATGATACCCATTGCCAAACCAGACACAGCCATGGCGATGGCCAAAATGAGGACATTATTGCACAGAGGGATGATGGCAAATATTACAGAGATGATAAGAGCAGAAACAAATAAGGCCGCAAGAGCAGTGAATAACCTTTAGGAAAGAAAAGGGAGAAATGCAGATCTTTTATGCATGTAGAACAACTGCACAGACAAGTCTAGAAATAGCACTTTTAGCTGTGAGCTTGTGATACTTACGTCCTCCTGAAAACACCACCAACAGAGCTGCCAATCAATAAGCAGAACTGCTGAGCAAAGAATACCCAGGTAATCTGACTAAGTTGTGAGTTTGTTTGACATTGCAAGTCTAAAATCGTAGGTCCAAGAAAAGCGATGCAGAGGCCAAAGCTAAAGAAAACACTCCAGTAAGTGAGCGTGTGATGGGCGTTCCTTTTGAACAGAGTTACAATCCGCTCATCCACAAACATCTTGGGCTCAGTGAAAAATTGATGTAGCTCAGTGAAACTTTCAATAAATTATTTTTTTCCTTTTTACTACCAAGCGCTGCAAAGGCAAAACGGGGAAGCAGCTTGACGGAGTTTCTGTGGATGCTTGCTGCAACATAATGAGCTTCTTGATCCCTTTTAAAGCTTTAAGCCCTAACCTCTTTGTATTGCTTAACTGAAAAGGATGTCCTCCTGAGTTAATGGGTGAAGCGGAGATTCTTCTGACAAAAATATCCCCATTTGAATTGTGTCAATGATTAGCAATGAAAATGGGTCTGTGAGTTGAAATACTACAAACTAGGATGCATTTATGTGCCATGGTGCGTCGAATCGTTCAGTGGGAAGTGGGCCGCTCAGGAAGCAATGACACATGGGGTGTCTCATGGACAGGCTGTCTTTTCTTTGAGACCTGAGCAACTCAGACACTTATTACAAAGGAAGCTCGTGTTATAAAATGGTGTTCATGTTAGCTGACTGCAAATAGGCCGCCTCTCACTTTTGGCAACTTGTAATAGGTTTATAGTATTTGGTGGCTATAAAATATATGTATCTATGATTAATAAGACAATGCCACTGTCTAGTTTATTCATTCAGGCTTATGAAATGCATTTTAAATCTTGAACAAATGTAATTTTTGTTTAGAATTGGATACATTTATTTTAATTACACACACATACACACACACATACACACACATACACATATATATATAGTGTAGTATATTATACATGTATATCATGTGGCTATAACTGTCAGTCCATTGTCACACTTTTGTCCCAGGATAATGAAGCCTACCTACCTTTTTCTTTAATTCCACTGAGTATAAAATTTCTGGCTCTTAAAATTATTGGATTGACTGCCATTAATCACACATTAGCAGATATGCATGGTCCTGATAAATTGTGTAATGGACATTCCCCCCTGAGAACGAGATACAATTAATTTAATGACCCCCCCCCCTTTTTTTTTAGTGCAGTAATGCTAACATATTAAACTTAGACACCTAAAAGTACCATTGCCATTTTGAGCACGTCAGCATGCATATCATAGCTCAGCTCGGTTTGTTGAATTCACTGGGAGGTTTCGAGCAAAATCAAATATGTCTCTAAAGTATCTTAACTTTTGTTCCCTTGCCAGCAGGAGTGTACGTCCCAGTCTGAGGTTCAGGACGGCAGATGAGGATAATTAATATGTGAAATGCAACTGCAATCTTTACCTCGACCTCCATTTAAAAAATTGATGTCAACCTGCAGAGAAACTGGCAGACAAAGCATGTCTCAAGGCTGCAGCGTGATTTAGATATTTGGGAGAGTCACACTTAACAGCTGCATGGTTTAAAAAATATATATATATCTGAATTCAATAATGAAGTACGATGAGTCAGCTGTTGAATTACTTGACCTTCAGCTGTATGAATAAAATAACGGACTTAATACCTTTGGATAAGCGGAAGAAAATGGATGGAGGGATGAATGGAGTTACTAGCTAATCCCTATAATGATTGCATAAAAGAAGCAAAGCTCTACCAGTTGTGGTCAAGCATGGGCTTCCGGCAAGGTTGTAAAATGCTGAAGCAAAGACACTTCACAGGTTCTTCATTAAAACCGAATTTGTTCATGTTTAATCGTGGGTTTCACGACAGACACTGGCACAGTAAAAGATACTAGGATTTTTCCTGCACTATATATTCACGTATTGATAACCCAAATCCTTTTATTTATAGTATTTTATTAGTCCGATTTTATTTTAGCAGTAATCAGCAAATTATCACGTGTATGTGGTTCTTATCTTCTTCTGCAGTGACTGCATTTGCCCCTAAACATAATGCACGCATTATGTCAGAATATTCACACACAGTCACATTTTTTGTGTAGCTGTATCCTTCTACACTGTGTTATATTTCAGATTCACACAGTTAGCCCCGTAGGATGTGTAACTGATTTGCCTGCTATTTGGAAATGAAGGTCAGCTGCTTTAACTTTAGAAATATGCGTGTTTATACAACAGGCATTCATTAACATCCATTTCCTCTTCTGGAGATGCAGCAACAGGAGAAGGCTTCTTTGGGTAATTGTCAACTAACACTTTCTTAGCGGCATGTCGGGGAGTGTTAAAAATAAACAGCAATTTCTGGCTACTGAACTGAAGCAGGACGTCTACTTTTGAATGAACTTATTTAACTTGGCTAGTTTAGGAAGAGATCCCACATGTGCCTCAACAGCGCCTTAAAAATCGCTATACTTGTGTAGTTTAAGCGTGTTCACCCAGTTTGACATCTAAACTTGTTTTTAATAATTTTCACGCAAAATTATTTTACCAGTTTTTAAACTGTAACCTAATCTAATCCAAATTAGAAAGCCAAACATAAGCTCTCTCCTACTTTGCTGAAACGTCTCTTGTGAGTGCATTTTAACGGCGGCCTTCAACTTTTCAGATTGCCTGTGGCAAAAAAGCTCTCAGATCACCTCGTTAAAAACATCAGACAAATAGCAGAAGAGATGGTATGTGCCGATATTTAAAAATGACGTAAAGTTCATAATTATTTGAACTGAAAAATAGTAGAATGGCCAATTACAATTATTGAATGTTTGCTTGCATAGTACTGTTTTGCATGTAGGGCATAATAAAAAAAAATCATCTGGTCCTTGCCAGGTTTTAAAATTATTTAATTACAACCTCAGATGACAGCAGAACAAGATCTTACACTGCATCATTATTCATTTAATGAAAACTAAGCCAGAATGTAGATGTGTGAAATACATATCATGATTCAATAGCTTGTAGAACCACTTATAGGGGCAATAACTTGAAATAATGGTTTTCTATATGACTCAGTCTTTCAAATCATTGTGGAGTTATTTTGGCCCACTTTTATTTACAATGTTGCGTCAGCTCGTTGAGGTTTGTGGGTATTCATTTATGCGCAGCTCTCTTAAGGTACTGCCTCAGCGCTTCAGTCAGTTTGAGGGCTGGACTTTGACTGGACCATTGCAACACCTTGATTTCTTTCTTTTTCATTCATTCTATTGTAGATTTGTTGGTGTGCTTCGGGATCATTGTCCTGTTGCATGACCCAGTTTGGGCCAAGCTTTGCTGTTGGACAGATGGCCTCGCATTTGACTGTAGAATACTGCAAGGTGCCCAGGTCCTGTGGCTGGAAAACCATCCCAAAATCATCACCCCTCCACCACTGTGCTTGACAACTGGTATGGGGCGTTTGTCCTGTGGTACTGCGCATTATGACCAAATATCTCCACTTTGGCCTTGTCTGTCCAAAGGGCATTATTCCAGAAGTCTTGTGGGGTTTTTTTTTTAGATGCAACTTTGCAAAGCTAAGCCATGATGCCATATTCTTTTTAGAGAGGAGACACTTCTTAGTAACCATTGCACACAAGCCATACTTGTTCAGTCTTTTTCTAATTGTACTGTCATGAATTTTAACATTTAACATGCCAATTGAGGTCTGTAGATTCTGAGATGTAGCTCTTGGGTTTTTGCAATTTCTCTGAGCATTGCACGGGCTGATGGGAAGATTGTCTTGAATGTTTTCCACTGTCCAAGAACAAGAACAGAGTACTTCTCCTCTATCTTCTACATTTCAACACTAGATGGTGTAAAAGCATCGCCTTCATCCGCACTCAAGGCAAACTCAATTTTGGTTCGCCTCTGTGAAAAAAAATGTAAATACTTAATCGACCCTTTAGAAGGAAAAAGATGCAATCATGAGCCAAATTCAGAGTATTAAAGATATAAAATGACCACAGTTAAATATGTTGCAAACAGATGTACTCTCTGTTCTCTTACTTGTAAAGCAATGCAGAGAATTGAGACATTTGAGTGTTCAGAAAGCGCTATATATTTATGCAGTCCATTTAAAATTTTACTGTCTAACTTTACAGCACAGCAATTCTTTAGTCGAGTACACGGTTGCTGATGGCAGCTATATTAAGGTCCAAAACAGCACTGCCTTGCGCTTCTGTCTCATCTCCATAAGCTGACATTTATCCAATCTTCAATCAGAGGCCTGAGACAGTGCCAGGACAATGTGACAGGAATCATAAGATGATTGCTGTTTTTCCCCCCCTCTCTTTCTTCTCTTCTCGCTCTTACCTCTAATATTTGCTTCTGTATATGAAACGGTGTTCATTTAGGGCCCAATAAGCCTGCTCAGCAAAACACATCATGTCAACTGTTTTATAAATACATCTTCAAAATTTTGTGTATATTTGATAACATGTGTGAGTAAAATAAACACTTTAATGACCATGAGAAGAAATAAGTCACAATAAGTCTGTACAGCATTATAAACTCAGACAGGTATACATAAATCAGTGCATGCATTAACACAAGCGAAGAGATGAGCTAAAGTAGTCATGACACAGGTTCCTTCTGAGGCAATAAGAAATATATCAGTCACCGCTCCACATTTCTCCCACAGTCCCTGCAGCCCTGCATGGAAATGCCCTGCAGTGCACCCCCTCACATCTCCTCAGGCTCAAAATAGAGCCAGGGAAATGTGGTATGCAAACAGAGATGACTGCGGGGCAAAACAGTGCCATTCTCTGAAGCTCTGTGCTTTCAACCTAGCATTTGGTGAAACAGTTAAGATCTAGCCCCCTTGTGAAAATGTGTGCTTGAATATACAAATCTAGTATAATTGTAATTATTCAGAGGAATTTAAACAATACTTCAATGACAAATTAGTTATTTTAAACCGATTACAGGGTTCATTCTTTGGGCAAACACCTTTCATTGCACAGAGGAGTACACTGCGAAGAGGAAGGAAGGGCCACATAGCCAGCATAGCTTTCTTTGCGTTAGCTGGCTTGACAAAACCTAAAACCCCAGTCACTGATAACAGGTATCATGATGGTGTTTATCAACAGTCTGTTAACATAGCCTTTCTGCTTCAGGCTAGGGTGTTTCATGCATTGCACGACTCTTCGTCTGCACCCCTCAAATGTTATCAGATGATGTTGATAAAAATCTATAAATACCAAAAAAAGATAACAATAAATGCAACACTATTGCAAACAATAGATTAATGCAGAAGACGCTCAGCAACATTTTGTTTAAAATGACTGTATATTTATTTTAACACTGATTGTGCTCCTTAAACTTTGAACCGGATACATGCAATGCAAACATTAAAGGTTGCTGTTCCATAGCCCGATAAAGGAGATGTGGAAATTGCTTCAGTTTGTTGCCGGATCAATGTGAAATTAATTATACTGATTGAGTAGGTATTCTTGGTGATAAATATCCTACAAATATAACTAATCCTTTTTGTAATCTGTAATCTACTTGCTGCAACTCCAGCAGTGTAAAACAGACTAAGCAGATTAGAACCAAGCACAAAAACATTTATATATTTTCTGCATCACCAGCTGAATGCATGCAAATTCCAGTGACAATGAGATGCACAGTTTAAAATTTACTGAGCACTTAAAGCATACTATAAACTTTTTTTTAAAAAGTGGAAACCTAGCTCTTCCAGCTGATTTGAAACTAAAACTTAGAATATAACCTGCACCAAACAAGGTTATGTTCACTGCAAATCGCCACAGAGATTTACCCAGGTAAAATGAGAACCACCTTCCTAGCACAGAAAACTCTGACTTGAAGAGCTTGACACAGCTCGCTAACCCAGAAATCTCACTTTGTAGCACAGCCTTCAGGTCATCTCAGGTGTAGCTCCAACTAACATCTAAACTACTGTATAGGAGAAAATTCCACTGTTTTACCATGTTAAAAAAAAAGAAGTAAGGATGCCCAGTCGAATGCTTGTTGTGGTCAAACATGACTTGCGCAGTGTTAATAATCTTTCCCTGCAACATTAAAAAAAAAAAAAAAAAAAAAAAAAAAGACAGGCTCATTTATCTAAACCAGCTTTAAACAATAACAACTAAGAGATCTATTAACTTTCTTCTGATTTTTAATAATTAAAAAAATACCGTAATTAGTGCGTAGTATTAGCTTCAGGGGTCTTTTGCACATTATAGCTCTGCGTTCATAATTCTGTGCATTTTCTATCCCACCTTGCATAAGAACCCTGCTGAAAAGGGATCTCGACAGTAAACAGGATAAATAATTATGGCAACATTAAAGACAACAATAATTGACTATTTTCCAATGAATAATCCTAAACCCGTTAAAACAAACAAACAAAAAAAAGATATTGCAGAGAAAATTAATGGAATATACCACAGTAAACATTTAGCAGGTACACTAATTAACAATGTTGACTAATTATGCTGACAAAAAAAAGAAAAATTTTCTGTGGCAGGAGTATACACATATTAGTAAAAAGAAGAAAGGAAGAGAAATAAGCTGTGGCCTTATGGGACTCTTCTTTTAATGTAGCTCCAGAGTTTTTCACCAATCTGAAAGGATTTTCTTGTATTCTAATGAGTATAAATCATCTGTGAGGATGTCACTTGGGTTTTGTAATGAACTGGACTTAGTAATACCCTTTTACTCCAACAGTTGAGGCTATAATAATATGTGAATTGATGTATAAGTTCAGTGGACCATTGATGATTATCCAAAGACTTCAGTCAGGATTTCACACCAAGGACTGCTCAAAGCACAGCAGCTGATCTCACATCTGGAGCTTGTGTAGTTCAGATCAGTAGAGCAGTACCGCTTCTGTTGATAGCTGTTTAATAGCTAATTATGCCATATTTGCACCAGTATGACATCTGTTTGTGACAGATAATACAAAAAAAATTTATAGAAATATTTCAAAAGGTTCACTTTTTCATACTCATCTTCAGCTTTTTGCTCTGTTCTGATTTGTTCATCTAATGCTTTAAAGCTGACATTAAAACCTCTCAGAGTGATTTTACTGCCTTTGATGGGCTCTAATTTATAATATTACATCAAATCTTCGAATATTACTCATCAGATGCCACTCAAGTCCAGCTCATGAGGTTTGAAGTAGGGGCTAACGTGACAGTGATTTCACTACTCACTAATCGGCCGAGTATTTGTTTGGTCATTTAAAGAAATTTTTAAAAAAAATTGTAAAAGAAAATGCTCATTACATTTTTTTTTAAAGGCTATTCACAAATATATCGACAGTAAAAAGAGCATTGGAGACCAGAGAGTACAGCGTTGAAATACTAATATTTGATAAACTGAAATCAGGGAACTTTTGGTCATAACATCAATGATTATCATAATAGTTGTCAGTTTGAGGACTGACTAATCGCTGCAGCTCCTCTTACCAGTAAATCCATTTAGCACTGTCCCATAGTTTCTCCTCCCTCGTGGGTTTGCTGTTATTCTGTGAATAACTGTAATCTAGCGACAACAGCTGAGTAAAGAATACAATTAAAAGCAGCATAACAAAGGATTAGTTTCATAGTGAAGTGTTCTAGACTATAGGTGCCTTAGACTGAGCCAACGCGTGAGAAGAAATCAAGCATCGTGCCCATTTTCATGGCTGAAATGGTTTGTCAGTATATCAGTGCAGATAATAATTTGAATACTGTGATAGAGTGTATGTATGACCGCAGCGGATTCAATGAAAGGCAAGTGATGAATTCAAAACTCCACAGAGGATAACAGATTTCTGCACTGAGGACTGAACCAGCTTTGTTCCCCTGAAGATTTTTCTGTCAGCCAGAGGGAAGAACAACTCATGCATGCAGCTGTCTGGTAATATATGTTTGTACACATGTCCGGACACAGAAAACAATAGTGATTTATTCTTTTCTATCATAAGATGTCTCTTGCTTTTCCCTTCTTCTCCTTCTCCCTGTCCTCCTACACCCCCCCCCCACCCCCACCCCCCCGCTTCTCCCGACACAGTTGTAGAGAGCAGAGCAATGATGCGTGTCTTAGTGAAACCTGGTGAATAGTAATGAACCAAGCCTGTGTGTCTATTTGAGGGAAAGCAAGAGGAAGACGGCGAGAGGGAAAGAAGGGTTTGTGGGTAAGGAGGAAGAGGGGTGGGGAGGTAGACTGAGTGAAAACAGGGCTTCTCTTGCGGCACTGATGCAGCACAAGCAGCAGTGAGAAGCACAGTGGTGACTGACAAGCGATACAGTTGCATTAATCCTTTACACTGTTTACATGAGCGACTTTGCTCTGTGTCACACGACTCATGAAGCCATTCCAACCACACCGATGTGACGTCACTCAATTAAAACCTTCAGCAAACTGCATCTTTTCTCTGGGTGTGTTTCATTATACAGTAGCTCATTCTCCTTATCCAAACCCCCCCTTCTCCCCCTGTGAGGAGGGGTATTAGTAGAGGAAATGGATGGAGGGGGAGAAAGCTGTGATTGAGTGTGGCTCAGAGAGGGGCAACGGCACCTGCTGTCTTCAGCTCAGATTCACGAGGCAAAACAGCAGTCTCCCTCTACTAGTGATGGACTGTAAGGAGGACAAAGAAGGGAGAAAAGAGGCCCAACCAAAGCTTGAGAAGCTATAAAGACACCAGGCTCTTCAGGGAAGCATCGGCTTGAGACGTTAACATTTTAAACCCAGACTGTCAGCGCTGTATGTGCAGAAAAAAAAGTTTGTGTCAATAAAAAAAAAAAAAAATGTAATCTTCTGCATACAGCCAAGGAATAAACAAGTGGAATATTCAGCAAACTGGCTGCAAAGATCAACTAGAGTGCCAAGACTGAAAGGAAGGGAACAAACACAATAGACAGCCCCCCTACCTCAGCCCCTCTTTTATCCTTTTCCATCCAGGACCCATGGGCACTCTGCCAACTACGAATCTTAAGAACTCATTCAAAGAAAGCCAAAGAAAGGGACTTGTTTAAAATCAGGACCCATTCTCTCACAGTCTCTTGTTTTTCCTTACATTTCCCACATGAAGAGAGATTTTGGATTGCTGTTTTCACCGTATTTGAGGAGTGGTGGGAAGAGGGGGAAAGGGGGGGGGGTCTAGAATTGCCATTCATGTAACGTTTCATCAGATTTGTGTTTTGAGAGTATTGTGAGCGAGCGATCTCCCTCCTGAGCCCCTTTCCCCCCCTTATCTCCCCCTTTCCCTCTCTCTCCCTCTCTCTCTCTCTCTCCCAGTTTTCATTCTGCTTTTACTCCCTCTGTCTCCCCACTCTAGCTCCAGCTCACATAGTAACTCCTCCCCCCCACTACCCATTGTCTCTCCATACAGTATTAGGCTGAGGGGATGCCATACTTGGTCCAGCGAGGGACGCAGGAGAGGGAGAAGGAGGTAAGAGTCAGATTTATAGCACAGGAATGCGTCGGGCAATATAAATGCAGGTCACCACGACTTTAAGAAGTGTGCTGGTCAAAATAGTCGTTTGTTCTCATCAAGGCTGACAGTGAGGAGAAGAAGCAGCTTCAGTAATATTTTAGGGCTTTCATGTGTTGTATGCAGTACTTCAATGTGTTTTGGCTGTCTTGTCTGTAAATGAAATGCTTTTAGGTGTGTGTTTGATAAATTACAGCTAAGTATAGGATAACAAAACCCCCAGATCTTTTATAAACAGTCAAAATCAGTGTCCAGATATCAGGTTTGCTGTGCTGTTGTACCTTTGCATCTGTATTTTTGTAGAGAAAGTTTGCATACTGCTTATGCATCTCTGCCATAAAAGAGGGGAATGTATTGGAAATAATAAAACATGGCCATGATCAAAAGCCTTTTAAAAACATCTGGACAATGATGATTGCCTGAATTGGCTCCCAGCTGAGAAGGACCATGTACGATGTTTAGGGATTAAAGCTAATCCTGCCTGTGGCTGAGATTCACCTTCTCGTCTGGACAGAGTCTGACACAGGGGCTTTACTAATTTATGCTGAGACATGCACGAGCACAGGCTCCCTGAAGCTCAGTGCCAGTGGTCTCTTTCTGAACCTGGAAAAGGCTGATTGAGTAAACACTTTCCTCCAATAAGTAGCTAATGCTGTCTGTCAGAGGTCATGTGAATATCCAGCACATGTAAGGCCAGTGAGATATTGATCTAAGTGTGTCAACAGTCTGATGATTGGAAAGGCTGAGAACCTCAAGAAATCCTGCTGTGCTTGTGCTTCATTTTGTGATCTCTGTGGAATAAAGTTGTCTTGTGTGGCAGTCATGCCATATGACCACATAAAAAGCAATGGTAAACATAGAAAAGTTAGGAGAGAAAATGTATTTATGCACTTCCTAGTGCAACATAAAACAGGTGCATAAAAGTACAACTAAAAGTGGCTGTCTCAGTACTGGACAGTTGCAGCCTAGTACAGGAAGCTTTGTGTGCTTGTCCAGAGGAAAAAAAAAAAAAAAGGAGGCTGTCTCAATGGGGCTTTTGTTGTTTGAGTTGGAGACAGCAAAAGCACAAGAAACACTGACTGACAAATACCTGGCCTCTCTGTGCCTCAAATACCTCAGAGTTGCACTTGATACAATGTCAACAAATGCCTCCTCTGTCCTCCATAGTGGCCCTTTTCCTCTCTGTCCACAAGATATTTTTTTTCATGTTATTATAAAGGCTACTATTTTCTGAGCAGACATCTGGGTGAGCAGATTTGGCCTGCATAGCTCGAGTTCTCAGTCTCCACTCACTGAGAGGTTGAAAATGGCCCAGAACACAGTTAGCAGTGTTTCAAATTGTAGTTATCAGTCTGGTCTTTCAGTTCAGTGTACGGGAATATTCTCAATAAACACAAGTTACTTTTTTTGGTTTAGTATTGAAGAATCATGAATGCACGAACAAACATAAAATTAAATAACCAGTGCACTGACGATTTTCCTGTGCATGAATGAAGCTCAACCTATCACCACGATGGTTTTCATTTGAGACAGAATGCATGGAAGTGCCGTCTTTATTTTTGTGAAAATATCTCTGGTATTTTATTAAAAATTACAAAGCTTTGTGCCCAGTGCTGGGAAGTGATCTCATTTGTGCTTAATGAAGTCAAGCATGGGTTGCTAGAGAATATAGTTTATGTAATGCGTTTTGAATTCAGAAACAAAATCCTTTTGATTAACACTGCACCTTTTCTCTGTAGACACTGATTTAAAACAGCATTTTTAATCAAAGATTATTCTCCAAACCCCCCCAGGAACTGAAGAGCTTGCAGAATACTGCTCTAAGATTCAAACATCAGCAAGGGGTCAATTTATTTGAGTCTGTGCTGTGAAAAATACAATTTCTACTGTCTAATGACTCACAAGACAGTCTCATTTTACTCCCCTGGGCCTCAGAAGAATACTTCCACTTTCTTTAGTTAATTATTCATGCGGATGTGAGTTTTAAATCCTGAATGCTGTCTGCAACCTACCCTTGTTTTTCCTCTCTTTTTGTTTTCAAGCTCTGAGCCTTAAATGCACGAGTTCTCTGAATGCATCTGAATCACTGATTGCGTATTATTGCTTTCCAAATCAAACCACACATGCGTCTTATGGCTTTCTATTCCTATGTGAGTTCTTTCTAACATGTCATGTAGGGTTTAAAGCCATTGGATACACAGTGGACTTTCAACTGAGGAACTCTCTTTGAAGATTTATTTGTCAGGTGTCTTTATTATGATTTTCTTTCATTTGCAAAAGGGGGGGGGAAAAAAATCAAGCCTAAACTAGTTAGGGAATGATAAATTACAAGTAATGTATTACCAGCGTGTGGGATGATTTATGTTACTTTGGGTTTTGTGGCATTTTATTTAAACCAGCTATTTGTTGCCTCTGAAACCTTGTGTAATTACATCAACAAAGCTGTACCCTGGAGCATCGAGATCACGAAGCCTTTTTGGATCAAACTTTTGGAGTTGTGGGGCAAATATAGTTAGTTTGAGTTGGAGCTTACATAAGACATTTTCCTAGGGATGTTTTTGGGAAATGACTGACTAGATTTCATAAAATTTGCGACTTAGCAGATGGTTAAGGAAATGAAACAAATCTTTTATTGCTGCTGCCAGCCGTTCTAAAGCATCCACAAAGAGCCTTGTTTTCTAGTGGGAAGTTTATTGTCATAGTCACGACTCTGTGCATACAGAGATGCGTTTAATTCACAGTAATGTGGAATATTCTATGCCACCTACCCATTTAAAGTGGAGCTTGAAGACTTTTTAAGCCTAGTCTGTTAATCAGTCCTCAGCCCAGATACTTTTTCACATTTCTTTTAACACCCCACTTTTTAACAAGATCAAAGGAGATGCCAAAAAAGGGGAGCTTCCTAGCTCTTAGATCTTGCCTCAGGAACTGCTAGTCAACATAGGTGATTGGTCAAGACTGTAAGCGCATTCATAAATGCAGCACCAGCAGCTGGCATTTGAAAAGAAAAACAAATCAAATACTTACAAAAATCAATCAAATAAAACAATTTCGACTGATTATAAAGTCACTTTAAGCATGCCTGCTGGTGGTATGAATGGAAAAAAGAAAAAAAAAAAAAAAGAAGCCCTTCGAAGCATGTAGTTCATAGGGCAGCTCTTCAGTGGGTATTTACCCTTAGGGAATCCCCAGAGCCCTTTGGGCAAAGAGCACCTTTTGCCTCCAGCTCTTCCAACCAAGAACACTTCTTGGGTACCATTGTGTTGTGATTCAGTTCCTAAGTGTTCTTTAGGGTTCATATTATGTCATTTTTTTCTCCTTTCCATATTTGTTTATGTATTTATTTTCTAGTGACCAAAAATATTAGTTATTAGGCAATCAATAAATAAAAGAACTTGGATTAAAATTCAAGCAACAATTGCTGTATATTGTAAAATATTCATCACAAATGAAGCATTTATTGATGCAAAAACTCACATTTGCAAATCTTGAATATTTTAGTGCCTTTGGTTTGATTTAGTGCTGGGGCTGATCGTTTTAATACGATCACTTATTTTGAAAAAAAATTTAGAATGTAGCGGAGCTAACACTGATCAATTGAAAACTGTAATGTCACGAGTAAGTAGCTTGCACTTGAACTGAGCTATCATAGCACTTTTATGAAGTGCTTCACACGTGAATTGCTGTGGTTTGCCTGCTGTTCCTTTTAAGTAGATTTTTTTCAAAAGGATTCAAAATGCATTTAGCCTCTTGACCTCTTGATGATTTCTGAAGACAAACAGAGCATTGTTATAATAATATTTTGCTCTAAATATGCCACAAAAACTACTGCACAGGTGCAGCACTGTGGATCAATATAAAACAGCATACATGTTCACAACTTCCACGGAGCTGATCTAAAAATGGTGCAAGTTAATAACAGTAAGCAATAACGCAGCAGGTGACCACGTCTGTTTAAGTGAAACTCAACTATGACTGCAATGTAAACACCCGCTCTATTGTCATTTCATATGTGCCATCTAGTTATATATGTTTGAGGTAAGAAGAATAAAACAACCCATGTGTTATTCAGGTGGTCAGTTCTGCTTTATCTGTGGATATTTTAATGGACATTCTAGTCACAATACATCTTGTTGCTCTATCACGCAGTTCATTTCAGGTCAGACTTGAAGATATGATACCAGCCTATCAGCCATACAGATAAACATGGCTACAAAGTTTATCTGTATGCCACTGTATTTGATGATACCACATAGAACAATGCATTTCTGAGTATATTCAAAATGAGTATAGTATAATTACCTAAATGCACTTACCAGCCACTTCATTAGGTATACCTGCTCATCTGCTTGTTAACACAAATGCATTTAGGCGTGTAGATAAGGTCAGGTCAACCTGCTGAAGATTAAAGAGAGCATCAGAACAGAGAAGAAAGGTGATTTAAATGACTTTGAGCGTGGCATGGTTGTTGGTGCAAGACGGGCTGGTCTGAGTATTTCACTCTTTCAGCTGCTGATCTGCAGGAATTTTCCCACATAACCAGCTCTAGGGTTTACAGAGAGTGGTCTGAAAAAGAGAAAATATCCAGTGAGCGGCAGTTGTTTGGACGAAATGCTTTTCGACAATGGCCAGACTTCTTTGAGCTCATAGGAAGGAAACAGTACCTCAAATAACCACTTGATACTACCAAGGTATGCAGAAGAGCACCTCTGAATGCACAACACATCAAACCTTGAAGCAGATGGGCTACTGCTGCAGAAGACCACACCAGGTGCCACTGCTGTCAGCTAAGAACAGTGTACAGTTTGCACAGGCTCACCAAAATGGGTGATAGAAATTTAGAAAAACACTGCCTGTTCTGATGAGCTTTGATTTCTGCTGCGATATTCAGATGGTAAGATCAGAATTTGGCATAAACAACACGAAAGCATGGATCCTTCATACCTTGTATCAATGGTTCAGGCTAGCGGTGGTGTAATGGTGTGGAGGATATTTTCTTGGCACACCTCGGGCACCTTAGTACCAATTTAGCATTGTTTAAATACCTGCTGACCATGTCCATCCCTTAATGACCACAGTGTACCCATCTTCTGATGGTTGCTTCCAACATGAGGTCATGTCACAAAGGTCAAACGATCTCAAATTGGTTTCTTGAACATGACAATTAGTTCACCATACTCAAATGACCTCCACAGTCACCAGAGCTCAATCCAGTAGAGCACCTTTGGGATGGGATGGGATGGGATGGGATGAGACTTTTGCATCATGGATGTGCAGCCATCATATTTGGAGCAGCTGTGTGGTGCTGTCATGTCAGTATGGACCAAAATCTCTGAGGAATGTTTCCAGCATCATGCTAAATCTATGCCATGAAGAATTAAGACAAAAACAGGTCCAATCCAGTACCTCCAAGGTGTACCAAATTAAGTGGCCGGTGAGTGTATACACGCATCTTATGCATCTAGAGAAGAAGAAGAAAGGTTCAGAACTTACTCACAGAGTTACTGTTTAACATTGATTGTACCTGGAACAAATGAGTGAATTAAATGACTTTGCAACGATCTCTTTTATTACTCTGCAGATTACTAATCTTCTGTGGTTTATTGCGTGAGCCTGAAGGCAAGACAAAGAACTCTGAACACAGAGACTAATCCTGTCTGAGAGGACAGTTTGAGCTTGAGCTCCTGGCCAGCTTAGTTGCATTTAGAACCAGTCCAGCTAAGTCGGAAGTCACAGGGTTTAAAACATAGTTGCATGCTAAACAAGACCTGATTGTAACGTCAAAAATCAGCACATGGTGAGCTGAACTGCACCTAAGATGCAGCTAAATATTATAAATGTGTGGTGTGGAACAGGGATTTCTATCTGCTGACCAGGATGCACAAGGGCAGAGGAATCATTATCGTTATAATGCTTTTATCTTTTGTTTCTGGTCTTACTGGGATTTACATTATGCTCTACAATGTTTCCACTGGTGTAGAACTTTTCGTGTTGTTGTATCCCAAGAATATGGAAATACAACAGCAAATACAAATTAATCACTGAAGTGAACTCAATTATTGAGATTATCACCCCTTGACAATGATCGCATGACTTGATGCAACAGTGTTAATGAATTTATCTCCACCAGTAAATTGCATTATGTGGAAAATCCTCAAGGTTTTCACAAAGGGAAAAGGTTATCACAACAGTTCAGTATTACAAATCACAAATATATATTATTATTATTAGTTAAACTGGTGGGAACAGGTCTAATCACACAAATATGATAAATCGTTTCTATGAATTACATTATAGTTTAGATTTCTGCAGACACTGTTATAGATAGTTAATTGTAAATGTTACAAAAGTAACTTAAAACTAAGTGAAAACAACTTAAGTGGTACAAATGAATAAAAATTAAGCTGTTTCAGTGTGCCAGATGTAATCTCGGGCATTTGAAAACAGCTTCAGAGGACACAATAATTGAGTTCATGTGACTTTGACTAAAATTAGATTTTTTATCCACTCTAACCTGGAGCTAAGCTAATCACAAACTTATGTAGTTTCATTCCATTTTATTCGTTTCAGTTTTAACGTTTTGCAACACTTAAAGCAAAACATGAAAAGCACAGTTTGGTATAAACAATTATAAAAAAAAAAAAAAAGGGATTGAAGTTTGACAAAAGTCACATTTGCTGATAGAGATGCCTCCTGCAGGGGTCCTGCAGGGGTTTAAACAAAAGGGGAGGACGGGCGGGAGTCCTCAGCGGAACATATTAGGCACCCTGCTTTGCAGACACTCACCTGAACAAGTGTTTTTCCTTTTATTCTTCATCTGTTCGCAGGTGTTAGAAAGGAAGTACTCCCCAATTGTTGAGGGCGAATGCATCACTCCTGTCAAAATGTTGCCTCAGCAGCAGCATGCATCAGAAACGCAGTGCCCACAGCAACCAAAGCCTGGGTCACACCTGCAGGTCAAAGGTATGTACTGTAGTTATTTCACTGAGATTGCTTGGATGCATTTCCCCCTTAAATTTAACTGTGATAATCTGTCTAACAACTTCTCCCACTGGAAAAATAAATAATAATAATAATCACACTGCATAAACAGCTCTACGTTAATGGCTGAATCACATTAGGGCACTCAAAATAGGCAAGCAACACCAGTGCTTTTCCTTCTATGGCATTTCAGAAGTCTTCAGTAATTCTAACTTTTGCACATAGGCTTTAAACCAGCCTTAAAATGAATTTGAATGTATTTAAATTCAAATCGAGCAAATTTCAAATTAGTTTGTTGGCCTGTTGTATGTAAAGCTAGGTTACTTGCTGCCAATCAAGTCTTCAGTTGCAGCTGTTCTCAATCCAGTCTGATTGTCTGAGCAAAAGCGCAAGGTTTCTTCGCAGCGCCGCCGAGGACGTCTAATAGAGCACCAAATCTTAAGTATTGTTTTCCTTAAATTCCGCCTGGTCCTTGTGAAATGCCGTTTGTGGAGGATCCTGCTCATCTCTCTAAAACTCGACTAAAGTCAGATTTAGTTGCTCATAAGGTCGAGCTGCCACCCGCGGCGAGCAAAAAGGAGGTCTACGTGGAGCTGCACCGCAAACACATCGATCAGAAAAACGCAGCGAATTTCTCCAGTGACGAGGACGACTGTGTAGAAGAAGTTACAGTGAGTTCATTCTTGGTGGCCTCGGCATTTTCTATGATAAACTTATGCAGAGTAAACCTAATGGGGGGCAGTGACGAAATATTTGGTCTGTGAAAAGGCCCTCTGATATCAGTTGTGACAATTTCATATATAAAATGCTAAAAATAGTTAATAACTGGTTTGAATTCATTCACACCGAAGCAGCGCAAAGTCCGCAGCCACGTGGAGGGGAGAGCTGGGTCATTGCTTCCCAACAGCCCTCTTGCTGTTGCACACTTGAGGACCTTAAACACTTAAACTACTGTACCAGCTGTACAGTTGGTATAAGTTACACGAGCTGTTTCTATAATGGAGGCTGTCATACAGTCGCGTGCACACCTGTCACGCTCATATAGCTCTGCAATGAAGGGGAACGCTGGCACTTGCTTGGAAGTAGGAAGACTTGCTGTTTGGGGTAGACTATAAAGTCAAAATTAAACACGGCATCATATCAGTTTTAGATTTACAAACTGATGCAATATGAACCGAATACTCGTTTAAAGTGATAAATATTTGATATTCACTTGTGGGTCATTTTTTCTCCTTTGAGTTATGATGCATGCCGCCAGGAACTGATGCATCTTCTGATAAGAGCTTTATGACAACAATAAAGACAGGACCAATACTAATTTAACTGAACTATTGTCATTTTATGTATTCTGTGCTAATAGAAAACTGATGTACCAAATGGGTTTTCTATATTTGGTCTTCTTTAATACATACTTTCTTTTGCATATCAAAACCAATGGCTTAATGTAGAGTACTAATCTGATGTCCTTTTTTTTTTTTTTTTTTTTCTCATCAAATGTCAAGCCTCGATTGGGCACAAAAAAACCCCTAACTTTGGCTGTAATGTAAATAAAATTGAAATCACTTTAAAAATTATATATAAATTAATAACAGTGTTAAAGAAATTATAGTATTGTGGATTACACATCACAGCTAATACATAATCTGTTTCACTGGTCAGAATTGGTACTTATTTTGATCCAGCTTGTCAAATCGGATAAACCGTGTATCCATTACCTGTCACAGGTAGATGTCAATGCTACTATCATAAGTATCCACATAAGTATAAGTCAGCCTCCAGCTGTTATTTCCATCTCCCACACCTGGAACTTGCTGGTGTTTTAACTTGTAGTTTTTGTTGCATCTTAAATCGAGCAAATCTTGTCTTGTTAGAACAAGAAGGATCCTGAGGATGCAGAGATGCCTGTTCCCAGTAGCTTGACTGATGATGACCTCAAGGCCGCACTACTCAAACACGGGTTTAAAGCTGGGCCTATAGTTGGTGAGGCTTATAAAAATATTTGTCTTCTTTTAATACTTAAAAAAAAAAAAGTTTTCACATTGTTTTTTTTTTTTTAGGTCTATTTGCTCCTTAAGTTCGAATCACTCTTGTGCTTTGTTTCTATGCCAGCCTCCACCAGGGCCTTGTATGAAAGGAAACTCCAGAAACTGCTGCCGTCCGATAGACACAAAAGGCTGAATGAAGCAGAGAAAGTCGTGCTGTACTCTGACTCTGAAGAGGAGGAAAATCGGGAAGAGGAATCACGTATGACAAGAAATGGTTGGGGGTTTATTTCAGTGAGTTTTATTCATATCATAACTTTATTTTCTGTGGCTTGTGCAGGTTCAGAAAAACAAATGCATGACCAGCTAGACAAGACCGAACAGGAGAGCAGCCAGGTAATATTCAGAGTTTTTGGGTTTTTTTTTTTTTTTTTTAAACTAATTATTTATTAAGGGAGTTGGCCCTACCTTACCATCTGCGGTGTATCATACTGCTGGTCACACGTTGATCACAAGGCCAATGGAAACAAAACTTCCCTCTAGTGCCACCTAATGGTTACTTGTTGCAGTTTTAATACTGGATTCAGAAGTTGGCAAAGCATTTTAATTGTAAGTTTTGATGGGGTTTTTTTTTTCCTTGTTTTCTTTACCTTTTCAGAATCATGTTTTTTACCCACAGTGTTTTTTACCCTCATCAAGGCTGGTAAATACTGCAGATATTCATATAATTGGAACAACCTTCTGCTGAAGTGAATTCTTAGGTGACACCAAATTATTTTTCTCTCTCTTTCACTGGATTGGGCTCTTTCTAGCGTGCTTGTCCTCCTAGAAACACGGAATCTAGTTCCAACTGGAATTCACGGAATGTGTTAAAGTCTTCAGAGTGGAGTCAGTCTCACTGCTCACAGATTAGTAGAACATCCTCTGCAGATCACCACACAGGATTAGGGTCAAGGGTAGGCTGGTCTTATTTGACTACTTCTGGATTTGAAATTCTCTGCATTCCTTGCTTAGACTCTTTTACTTTGTGTCCCTCTCACATTACTAGTTTGATGGTTTCTATTTTAGATTGTCAAGCATTCATATGGGTATAGCGTTGTTCTTTGCTTTTAACATAATACTAATACTTGCAGGTTCCACCTAGATCAAAGTCAGTTATGTCCAATGATGGCTCATTTTCCTCACAGTCCTTCAGCATCACTCAAATGGTTGAGGAGGAAAGTTGATTCACATTTAAAACCCCACATTCACTGTCTTTATTTTTGTTTTATGTAATCTTTGCTGGAGTGGTTACTCAGTTTACATTCTCGCTGTCAACAGATGGAGAATCGGAGCTCACTCTCTATTACAGACAGTGAGAGAGAGCTCAAAGGGAGCAATGTGCAGGAAAATCAGTCACACTCCAGCAGGGTCAGTAGAGCTCATGGTGTTCAGTCACACTTCACACAAACCTTGGTGTTGGCTGAAGTATTGGAGAGGTATCCCACATGACTGGAGACTGGTGGCAAATGTAAATCTTCTTACTGGCTTTTAATTTTTGGAGTTTAATCCATATCACTTGATGGGATGCACTTGCTACAAGAGCACAATATGTTTGGTGTGTTGATGTAATAAGTAACTTTTACTATAAACACTTCAAACTAGAAAGGTCAGCACACTAACCTAAATAACTGCTGTGCGGTAATTTTTCAGTATGTCAGGTATTTGTCTTCTGGTGAGAAAGAAGAAACACAAAGACTAATCATACTATTGATAAGCTGTCTCAGTTTTCTGTGGCAGTGTTAACTCCAGCGCCCTAGTATTTTGTCTCAGACCCTTCAGTATCATTACCCTTTGCATTGTAACTACATGCCAATGCCATGCATTGTCAGTGTTCCGCTACTGTTTTTGTCAATCTTCTGGGTAGTCTTTCCTTTCCTGGCCCACTCTGTTATAATTAATAAACACCCCACTACAGCAAACTTCGGAGCAGAGCTTCTTCATTAGTTTCTTAATTCAGGTAGAAATGAAAGGTGGTGACTGCTGATGAATGCTGTTTCTGGTGTAGTTTGTCATTTTTGCCATCTTTTCCAGCTTTCTCAGGAACCTGTGAGGGATACTTTCAAGGACATCCTTCCACACAGTAAGGCAGACAGTAAGACAGAGCAAACAGGGACCTAGTAAGTGCCACATCAACACTGTTAAAACTCTTACTTGTTGAATAAGATATATTAAAATAAAAAGACATCTTTCACATGGTAGAAGTGTTGTGGCTGGATCATAAGGTTAGTATTCCGTTTTTCTTTTTCTTTCTCTTTCAGTGTCACTTGTCGGAGACCCATCAAGGGTGCTGCACAGAGACCTGTCCAGTATGCATACCCTCACAGTCCTGTGAGTCCCATGACCCAGAGGAGACGAGAGGTGGAGCGCCATCTTGTACCCATCCACATCCAGATTTTAGTTTTCATAATTGTAGCATGTGTCCTGTACCTTCTTTATGTTAATGTTGAAGACTGTTGAAACTACTGGTCAAAAAGTGACAAAAGGCTTCTGCTTTAATGTCATTTACCTCCACCTGTTGATTGTTTCTGGGTGCAAACTGTAAAGTTCAGTTTTATATTTTTGTATATTTTCTATGTGTTATGCCATGATGAGCTTGTCACTGTTAGTTATGCCAAAACAGTCACTTACAAATCATTTTTGTCTATTTCTTAACTGTAATTATAATATTTCACTGTACTTGCATGCATGTTTTTCTAAATCTTCAAACTATATTTCAATAAAGGTTATTTGCTTTGTATTTTTGTCACTTATTGAACTACTTAAAATGAAAGCAATACATGGTGATACTGAAATCTAAACACTTTTTTTTTTTTTTTTTTTTTGGGACATGGGTAAGATTAGATGCAAGCTTTGGTGCCTTACACCCACAGGGTGTAAGCAGTGGGTCAAAAAGTGGGTATGCAGTATATGCAATGCATAGGGGCGACGCACAAGGGGGGCACCAAAGCAATGCGGGAAAATTATTTCTGTAGTCGGCATTTTCTGTATTTAACAGATGTGCATTTATGATCAGATCAATAACAGGCACGGCACTGATTAGGCGTTATTAGAATGTTCACGTCTAAAGTGGAAACGTGGCGGAATGTTCATTTAAACAGTGACTAAATGGTAGAATGTTCGTGTC
>JAVDPK010000263.1:490899-512950 GCA_034780415.1 Cichlasoma orientale
CACACACACACACACACACACACACACACACACACACACACACACACACACACACACACACACACACACAAATTCCACATGTGAAGTGATGCTTGCAACTCTGTAGTGCTGCAAGCAAGACTGCCATCTTCTGCTCGCTGTAAGTTATTAAAAATGTTATGTGCATGGTTCATAAATGCACAGCGTCATCATCATCATCAGCTATACCTGATGTCTGCACTAATTTTAGAGCAGTTAGATACAGCTGCCAATTAATAAGAAAAGCATGATACATTTTTCTTTTGGTATCATCTCTTTAAACAAAAATCTGGAGGGTGAGATGTTATGTATTACCCTGATTTCAAAGCTTTGCCTGTTATCAAAGCCAACCCACTCATTGCCCTTAATGGCATAGGGCACGTTTTGCTCATCGATCCAGTATACGCTGGCTTCGTCGATAAAACTGCAAATCTGTAGAGAAAAAAAGTGATACTTAAACACCCATCACAAGGTCTGTGACCTTAGTTTGCCCCATTAAATAATCATCAGGCTTTTTTTTTATGAGTTTGTGGTGTGATAAAACTGCACATGCGCTCCTTTGTGTTAGCTGACCTCGTAGTAAGACCAAAACCCAGCTTCACGGGTGTAGGGCCCAGCAGTTGCCGGGCCTCTGGCTGGGTCTCCAAGACCATTACCAGCTGTTGATGTGGTGAATGTGCGACCATACGTGGCAAAACCGGCTAAGAGCTTTTCACGAGGAGCTCCTTGCTCCGTCCAATATCTCATAGCAAAGTCCTATAAGAGAGAAAAAAAATGAATATTAAAAACAAAAACATGTTGGGTATTCAATTTATTGAGGAGTTCTGTTGAAAATATTACTCACCACATTGTAGTAGATGTTATCGCCCTGATCGACACTGCTACGATACAGAGGGCTGTTGTGACCAGTGAATGGGTCCCAGGCTCCGTGGAAGTCATACGTCATGACATTTATAAAGTCAAGATACCTGTAAAAGCAGCATCATTGAATATGATGGAGCAAAACGTGTTATTGCCGTGGTTTGCCATTCAAGGCTTTCACATTAAGCAATGTGGGCATATTAAGTATATACGCAGGTAGATCTTCTGCTCAAATGTTTGCTGCCCCTGTAAATCCAGGTATTAAACAGTACTCGCGCTTATTAAAATAACCTCAGGTGTTGCCATATGAAAAGAGACTTAAATCTTAAGGACGGGAGCTTTGCAGTTTTCTATCAAGTAAACTCACTTTGACACATCAGCAATCTCATAACCGTTGTCGATGTTCCCTTTCCCAGCAGCCACTGCAGCTGTGAGCATCAGCCGTGGCTGTTTGGTCTCAGTGGCTTCCTTTTCAAAGGCAGCAAGTGTTTCCTAGATGCAAAAATGCAACAAAGATAATGTTGTGTATTCAGTTCAGTAAAAAAAGCATATGCTGCACATTTCGATGCTGGATCATGCATACTCTGGTAAAATGCACATGGAAAAATAACAATAACATAACGAAATATAGTGTGCATAGTGTTAATTAGTATGATAAAAACATCTTGTTTGACTTGTCAGTGCTGCTGAATGGGGGAGGTGTAGATTTCCAGACTAACCTGTAAGAGCATCGTGTACCTCTGCTTGTCCTCTGGTGGGCTTCCCCGTGCTCCAGGATACTCCCAGTCCAGGTCAAGCCCATCAAAGCCATGCAGCCTCAAGAACTTGATGCAAGACTGGATGAACGTCTGGCGGTTGGCAGAATTTGAAGCCATGATGGTAAACCTATAAAGATATGAAGTTTATAGATTATATTGAGGTAATGATGAATTCTTTGATGTGAAAAAATGTAATCCTGCAGCTTCATGATGCTGTTAAAATGCAGACTCACTGTTCAGTTCCAAAGTTCCAGCCACCAACAGCCAAAAGAGTCTTCAGCTGGGAGTTGCTGTGATGGGGAGGTAGAAAAAAAGGTAGATTTATTATTAAGTCAATAACAATACTACAGTTCACGAGTAAAACTCCTCATTTCAAAACGTCATTTATAATCATCCCAGTCTTTTTGTTTTCCCATGCTTTTTATTAAGTTAACCTCATAAATCCTAGGCTTTTAATTTAAATTTAAACCAGAAAACATTGGCAAATTCAGTTGGTAACAGAGCTGCAATCCTTCTATTTTTATGACACTTTGGAAGATTTTACATGAGATCTTAAAATCTTTGTGGTCTGAGGTGGCAGAAGTTGCTTTAAACCTGCCTTCTTTTTAGCCAGCAGGGGACGACTCTTCTTTTTGTATAAATAGGTCTTTTTTTTAAGTTTATTTTTATTTGCTTTTATAATAAAAAACAAACAAAAAACCCCAAAACAAAACAAAAGTTAAAAAAAAATCAGAATAAAAAATAAAATAAAAAATTTCTGGGTAATGCATATATACATATTATACAGATATATACATATAATTCTATGAACAGACAGGCAGGGTCATTATAATAAACAAAGGATTCACTAATATGTGAATTTGAACCTGCGGGGCTCCAGAGCTCTATATGAGCCAAAACAAGTGTAGTACATCAGAATACGCAAGAGTCATAATCAACTGGGTACCTTTAACCCTACTAGGGGCTGTTATAAGACAACCAGTTTTTCCAATATTCCTCTCCTTTCTTAGTGGCATATCTTAGGGAGCATGTGATTTGTTCCATACTATAAATTTCCCAGATTATTGTTTTCCATTCATTAATTGTTGGAGGTTCTTTGTTTAACCATTTCTTGGTTATGGCTTTTTTTTACTACCAGCTAGTAGTATCTGTAATAGATATCTTTCCCCTCTCCGAAGCTCATCAGATATATTACCTAAATAAATAACCTTAAAAGTAAAATTGATTTTTGTTCTAATAATAGATCTAATTGCGCCTGATTATCCTTCCTTTATTTGCTTTTCCTTTGATTATATCAACAAAAATATTAACAAGATCTGCTCCAACTTCCTCGATATTTTTAATATTTTTCTCAAAGTAACTTCTTAACTGTAAGTATCTGTAGAAGCCTTGCTTCTCTAAATTCAGAGTTTCTGTAAGATGCTGGAAAGTGTTCATATCCCTCCAGGCAGAAATAATACAGTAAGAGGTAATGCCCTTTTTGATCCATTGTTTAAATCTAGTATATAGTTTCGCTGGTTCAAGCTTATATTTAGGTCTGAGAAAACCATCCTACTGCTCACTTGATTTCATGTCTCAGTAATGAGTTTAAGATTTCAAACACTAGTTTCAAGTCTTATTAGATAGAGTACAATGTTTATTTTCTAAAGTACTGTCCAGTTTACAGTAAAATACCTGATAAAGCAGAGAATGAGCCTGGAATAAGTACACATTCATCATAGAAACTTATATAATTCCCAACACTTGCTATTTATGAAGGTTTTTAAGATATCAAAACCATGGTAATAATGTAATAAATAACAGTGAAATGCTTCTAAAATATAATATAGAATAGGATATACAATAATTATCATCCAAGGTTTTTGTGTTTTGTGTTTTTCATTTACAGATTATTGCCACTTTTTTTTTTTTGGAGATTTTACATGTACCTCTTTCCCCCTTTCCCTGTCATTTTAGCTGCAGTAATAAAATAAAAATAATCTATTAATAATGAAGTGCTTGGTGTCAACAGTTAGTTGAATACCACTTAAGCATTTCTACTAGAACATCTGAACAACACTTTTGTTATTAATTGTTGTAATGAGTGATGTTTCATCCTGATGCAACTTACCTGTTCTTAAGGGCATTGAAGGATTTGTACAGCACATCATCGTTCCACTCGTACGGTGTTATCTCATTTGAAGAGCTGATTATAGAGAAGGCGTAGATCAGGTGTGTGCAGAGGTGTGGGTCTACATTTTCAGGCATGTATTTACCAACGCCTGGTCTGTACTGGGACCAGTTGGTGAAGTAGCACACCAGTTTGGTAGAAGACACTTTTGCAAAGAAGAGAAAGAATTTTATTCCTCATCTTAAGCCACGTGACTCAGAAGCGCATTTCAGTAACATATATACGTGATTAATACATACCAACTTGAAGACACATCAGAAGGGACAAACCTGACAAAACCAATGCATTAATTATTTGTTTTGCACAAGATCACTGCTTTTGAATTCATTAACGACTGAAATAAAGTAACTTACCTCCCAAGATTGTTAGTCGAACCATGTTGAATTGTTCTTAGGGTAACCTGCAATAATAAAATTTTTTTTTCATGAATCAGTATAAGATTGAAATACAGATTTCGATAAACTTAATCTAATTCCTCTATAGAATGAGGCACTGCTGTGCACATTTAAAGTCTGTAACACTGTAATATGAAGACCACTAAAACCTTCTTGTGCTCATGATTACCTTTTCACAGGTGGTGGTTTGCCACCGATACTCGAGGAAGTCCTTTTTTATAGGCATGATAAGGCAGGGACAAAGGCTGTGTGCCAGTGACATGTAATCGATGCATCAGGACATTGATCGTTGGAGTTAATTATATGATACTGCATGAAGTCATCAGAAAAAGACTGCTGATGTATACATTTATTACCTAGTAAATCTGTAAACCTGCCACAGTAAATCACCTCGGGTCATCTACTGCCGATAAGAGGGCCTGATAAAATTCTGAACTGATGCACTGTGTTTTACAGAACATTATGCTTAAAATGGTTTCCATAGTAATATCAGGGAAAACAACTGACAACAAACTTCAAAATGGTCTTTGGTTTAGTCACACACTGCTGTTTGTCTAAAGCTTCAAACATGGTAGTGGTGCAGCACCTAATTACCTTTGTAAATAATCATATTAGTTTCTAAAGTATTTGATCATTTAGTCTTATTTAGTCATTTGTTTACATTGTTGGTGTTTATTTTTAATTACAGACTTTAATTCCAAGCCTAAAGATTGAAAAAAAAATGTTTTCTATCATAATATTACAAAAGAAGAACAAGAAAATCAGTTTCAGGATATTTGTGGATTATTTTTTTCTCACACAAAATAATCAGTTAAACAGCTTATCATTTGACTCAGCTGGTTGCATTTTTCTTCAGTCTGACCTTATATTTTCATCTCTACTTTGCTTAAATAAAAAGTAAACAACACTGATAAGCTCAGTAAATGTTAATATATAATACATGACTAAAAATCTCTTTTTTAGTTTTTAAACTTCTGATACAAATGTAACATCTTTGATAACTGGAAGTTTGTTTAAATAACGTTGTTGTTTTTTTTTCTCAGCTCTCACAGTCTTGAACTCTAACATTTCCAGCTAATTCCTAATTTTCCTTTAATTGGCAGGGTGCAACAATCGTAACTCAACTGATATATCAGAGGGGTGATAAACTAGAAAGATAAATAAGATATCCATCTATAAGATAAGATATCCATCCCTGATGATGCAATTATGGGTTATACTATATGTGAGTGAATTGCCCAAGGTTCAGTAGAATGAAAATGCCTTTGTCTTTTTGTTGAAGGAATAGTTCAACACTTGGGAACACTTAATCTCAATGGGGAAAAAATGTCCCAATGATGTCCCACAGGTGTTTTTTATTTTATTTTATTGGATTTAGTTCAGGAGAGCGTGGGGGCCAGTCAATGGTATCAATCCTTCATCTTCCAGGAACTGCCCACATTCTCTTGCCAAATGAGGCCAGGCATTGTTGTCTGACAATGGGTCCAAGGATTTCATCCCAATACATAATGGCAGCCAGGGTGCTGTTGCCTGGCTTGTAGAAGTCTATGCCTCTCCAGACTAACACTGACCCACCACCAAACCAGTCATGCTGAACAATGTTACAGGCAGCATAACATTCTTCACGGCCTCCCCAGACCCTTTCATGTCTGTCACGTGTGCTCAGGGTTGAAACTGCTCTCATCTGTGAAAAGCATAGGGTGCCAGTAATGGATGTGCCAATTCTGGTATTCTATGGCAAAGTGAGCACATGGCCTTCTAGAGGACGTTGGGCCCTCAGGCCACCCTCATGAAGTCTTTCTGATTGTTTGGTCAGAGAGATTCACACCAGTGGCCTGCTGGAAGTCATTTTGTAGGGCTCTGGCAGTGCTCATCCTGTTCCTTCTTGCAAAAACGAGCAGCTTCTGGTCCTGCTGATGGGTTAAGGACCTTCTATGGACCTGTCCATCTCTCCTAGAGTAACTGCCTGTCTCCTGGAACCTTCTCCAAGCTCCTGAGACTGTGCTGGGAGACACAGCAAACCTTCTGGCAATGGTACATATTGATGTGCCATCCTGTAGTTGGATACTTTTGCAACCTCTGTAGGGTCCAGGTACCACCTCATGCTACCAGTAGTGACACTGACCCTAGCCACATGCAAAACTAGTGAAAAAACAGGAAGGAAAAAATATAAATGGCCTCCACCTGTAAAACCATTCCTGTTTTGGGGTTTGTCTCATTGTTGTCCCTCTAGTGCACCTGTAGTTAATTTCATTAACACCAAAGCAGCTGGAGTGGCTTAACAACCCCCTCTGCTACTGAACTTACCAGATCAATATCTCAGAAGTTAAATTGACTTGATGCTGTACTCTGATTAAAAAGTTAATAATATTAATTAATATTTTTGAGCAGTGTATTTTGCACACATCATAAAGCCTCAAACAACAACTAATCAGCTGTTAATAATTAGCTGTTAATAACAGTCTGGCTAAGTCAATCATGGTAGCTTCATACCTACAGTCTCATATAAAAGATTTAAAAGATCTTTTCCTCATCAGGTTTTAAAATCGCCTCAAGTGAACAAGAACACATGACATATTATACCAAGTCATTATTTATTTAACAAAAATGAAGCCAACATGCAGAAACAATGTGCAAAATACAAAGTAAACGCTTATCGAACCACCTTCAGCAGCAATAACTTGAGGTAACAAGTAACTTCATTGTAGAGAAATTTTAGCCCACTCTTTTTTTTTTTTTACAACATTGCTTCGGTTGAGTTTACGTTTCTGCGTTTAAGGTCCTGTCACAGCATTTCATTTGGGTTAAGGGCTGGACTTTGACCGTACCATTGCAACACCTTGATTCTTTTGTTTTTCAGTCATTCTGTTACAGATTTACTGCTGTGCTTGAGATCATTGTCCTGTTCTGTGACTCAATTTCAGCCAAGCTTTCAATGTTGGATACATGGCCTCACATTTGACTCTAGAATACTTTGGTATATAGAAGAGTTTATGTTTAACTCAGCGACTGCGAGGAGCCAGCTCCAGGTGCACCACTGCCCCTGACAGTGGCGGTGGTGTTTGTGCTGATAAGCTCTGTTTGTCTTTTGTCAAACGTGGTGCCGTGCACTTTGACCAAATATCTCCACTTTGGTCTTCTGTGGTCAAAGGACATTGTTCCAGAGGTCTTGTATTTCAGATGACAACCCTTCCAAACAAGTCATACTTGTTCAATCTTTTTCTAATTGTACTGCCATGAACTTTAACATTTAACACGTCACCTGAGGCCTGTAGAGTCTGATAGGTAGCCCTTGGGTTCTTTGCAATCTCTCTGGGCACTGCACGATCTGACCATGGGGTGAATTTGCTGGAATGTCCACTCCTGGGAAGACGGGCAGCTGTGTATAATCTTTCTCACTGTAGAATGACGGAATTCAGATCGTTTGGAAATGTTCATATGACCCTTCCAAGAATGATGGACAGTAACAATTGCTTCTCCAAGATGCTGATTTCTTTCCTTTTTGATACTGTGTTAACGTAAACCTGAATGCTCCAGACCAGCAAACTGCCAAACCCTCTGCTTTAACAGAAGTCGTCACACTTGCCGAAGATCAATCAATTGCATTTAATTAGAACCTTATTTTTATATCCTCATATGTAAAACCTTAAAACTGAAAGAGTGTGTACTTTCTATTTCATTTGACTGTAGCATCTAATCATGTGTGGGTTATCCATGTTCTTTCCACTATGCAAGAATACAATTAAATTACTGCATCATTCTGTGGTTCATGAGTTGCACACGTTAACTCTAAACTAATATTAAAAGCTAACTCTAAGAATCACAATCAAAGAAAAATCTTAGGTATGCCTTTAAAATGATGAGATACAGAAGTTGAATTCAACACATAGTCACATAAAACATGCTAGAAATAAATACTTTCACTTTATTTAAAATCAGATAGAACAGTCTTAATATACAGGTGGCATTAGTAGTCAGAAAAAAATGCCGTTATATAAATATTAGTCATTTCCACTGTGAGTGAAATTAGAAGACCGGTTCACCTCTGATTTTACAGTTGATTTACGGCTGCCAGCTGATTCTTCAAATGGTTTGATGTCTTGTTTCATATAGAATCAAATTTTAAACTGAGAAATGAATTGTTAGTCCCTGGAGATGTTTTACTTTCCTTCATCTATGGTTCCCTTTTGCCTCCCTTACGTTTTGGTTAGCACTGTTGCCTCACAGCAAGAAGGTCCTGGGTTTGAATCTTTCTGTGTGCATTTTGCGTGTTCTCCCCATGTCTGCATGGGTTCTCTCCGGGTACTCCGACTTCCTCCCACAGGCTAAAGACATGCATGGGGATGGGTTAATTGGTGATTCTAAATTGCCTGTAGTTGTGAATATGAATTCACAACTACAGGTGACTCTGAATTGGATAAGCGAAAGAGTGGATGGACGGATGTTTCCCCTTCAGGTGAAAGGAGGGTACAGCCGTCATATCAAACTTGAAGCATTCAAAAATAATAGATTTCATTCTTGAAATTAGCAGAAAGAAAATGATGGAATCAATTTAGTTATCCTCTTGCAACCGCTTTTATCAACATGATAAACTGTTCCACGTCTGTCTCCTGCGATCCACAGCAAATGTCCCCCCCCCCCATAGATAACTGAACATATGATGTATGTTTGTATTTTACAAAAAAGATAAAGCTTCCTTTTTTAAAATCTCATCTCTTTAGAAAAATTATTCCAATGTTTTTACATTGTATTCCTTAAATGCCTGAAAGTTGCGCTGTCTGCAAGGATAAGGCGGGCTTAAACAGCAATTAACTCTCAAACTCTTTCCTCCTGCTGACAAACAAAAGTTCCTGTAGATTCTCAATTCAAGGTGGAGGCTACAGGCACAGTGAAGCCACGTGACAAATAGCTCAGTTGATTTCAGAAGGACAGTTTGACATCTGAGCGTTAAGCCAGGGAGTAGATGGTATTTATTGGTGAGTGGAGCTCCAGACTTCCACCAAAGTCCAGTTCCCTGACGTCTCTCCTGGTTCCCGTATACTGGCCAATGAATGAGCCATCCTCATTGAACGGCATCTCCCCACCTTCTCCATATTCCACCAGACTATCATCACTGTCTGATCGCTTCATCATTGCCTCAATAGATGGCTGTCCTCTTTGAAGCCCTCTTTCCTCCTCTCTACAAATAAGTAAATAAATAAAACAAAAAATAAGTAAAAAAAACGAAGATATTGTGAAAAAGACGAAAAATAAAATGATGATTTATCTTATTATGAAGACGTTTTAATTTGCAGTAATAAATGAACATACCTGCGAGGGTAGGGCAGGGTGGACACGCGTGCTATCCTAAAATATGAAAACAATTCAGTGTATCAGAGGATTGAATACATTTCACTGATCATTCGTTTACACTAGGTAATAGTAGTACAAACAATGAGCTAAATACACTTATATTTGCAGCTTCACAAATCTGTAGCATCTTTTCAAAAATGTGTAACTGTCAATGTGTCAATATTTAGTCTTTTCATACCTTTCAAGGGACCTTCAGCGATTCAGTGCAAAAGAAAAAGGGATTGAAAGTTTTGGAGGGGAAGGGTTTAGAAAGAAAAGGTAGAGTAAAAAAAAATCACAAATTAATGTAATTATGATCATTGAGTTATAAATTAAAAAAAAAATCTGATTTGATTTGTACCTGTGCATCATCATACTATTGTGCACACATTCATGTCCAAATTTAAATGTAATGTGTAACTTTGCACAAACTGAAACATTCAAATAAAGGATTTGCAAATGTTTTATAATGGACACTGACATAGCAACTCCACAGGGCAGCTTTAATTGATGAAACCCAAAGCTAAATGCACAGACACAGAGCAAATGGATAAAGGTAAAAGGATGTTTTTTATTAAAGTTTTCAGTTTGTCAAAGTTTTAACATTTTGTTAAAGTTTTCCTTTTGTTAACGTTTACATTTTCAGTGCTGAGTCCTATTACTTTGACACCTGTGACACTTTGGAAACATCAGATACTTTGTGAAGCGGTTTGATAAGATAAGATGTTCACTGTTTTCAGGTGTTGTTAAATCATAAATTCCCTCAAGTAGAAGCAGTAAAAGTTTTGTTTGTTTGTTTGTTTTTCCAATTCATTCATTTTCCAAAGGATACAAAGCTTACCGATAATCAAACGAGCCCTCTTGATCTTTGTCATCCACCGGCTCTAGCGAGATGTCCTTTTTATCACGTACTGAAATAATACCAAGCAGCTTTGTTAACACCATGGAGCCTGAAAATGGTTATAACTAACAATTTTTAATAACAGTGTTTTTTTTTAAATTGCTTGATTGCTTTATAAGGCATAAAAAAAATAGTAAAACATCATAAGTGGCAATTCCCAAGATGTTTAAACATTTTGTCCAGCCGTCTAAAATGCAAAGTCTTAAAAAGTATTTTCCTTCAGCCGCAGTCAGGCACCACCACTGTACCTGGGTATTTTCCTCCTCGGCTCCGCTTGATGAAGCAAACAATGAGAAGGATGAGCACGATGAGAGCCACAGCGCACATTATCCCAATGAACCAACCCTGAGTGGTGATATCCACCTGATCCTGAGCATAAACTGAGACACACAAGCACATGCGTCATTAAATCAATCAGCATGAACATAGAAATTTAGTGTTTATTTACTATAGTGTAGTGGTTTACACATTTGCTTGGTAAGTGAAAGGTCACTGGTTTGATTCCAGCCAGTGACACAAATCCCTTCAGGATTGATCAGGAAGGGCATCTGGTGTAAAACTCTGCCAAATCAACAATGTGCAGAGCTACCTGCTTTGATGATCCCATGTGACAAGCCAGTGGCTAAAAGCAGCTTTATTTTGTGTTGATGCGTGGAGAAAGCAGCACATTACTTTCCGTGGTGTAGTGAGGCGATTCCTCTGTATGCCATTCTCCTGTCCCCAGTCGAGTTCGTGCTGCCACAGAAAATCTGTAACGAGTGTACCGGTCGTATCGGCGGATTGAGAAGCTTGTCACATTAGGAGGGAGCTCTTCAACTCGCAGCTCTTCTCCTCTGGTGGCATTCACTGTGGAGAGAGAGAGTGGAGAGTTCCTTTCAGAAGGAGAACTCTTGGTGCTGGTGCTGAGCTATTAACTACCTCCCCTACTCGGAAAGTGAACACTCAAGTGTTCATGAGAACATGCTTTAGTGGTATTCTGGTCTTCGAGTGCATATTTAAAAGCGCCGCATGGATGTGGACCTTTGCCAGCTTTACTGGAATATTCTGATTCCTTTTCTTTGAAAGTGTATTTCAGCGTGTTTGTGAACGGCGCATCGTATACCTGTCTGGTACTTGAGGGAATACCCAGTAATTATGCCGTTTGGCTCTGCTGGCAGGTCCCAGTCAACATAAATACTGTCCAGATGTCGCTGTTGGATCCTGAAGGATCTAGGAGCAGATGGTACTACAGGAGAGAACATGGCAGCAGATGATAAATATACCGAGGGGAGGAAAAAAACATTAATGTGTGACTTGCTTGTGATCATAGAGGCTAATCTCTAAAATGATTGTTTCTTTGGCAAATCAGTGGCACTCCTACCTCCTTCAGGTGTTGAGAAATGTATATTATTACTTGGCGGCCCTTCAAATCGATTGTTTGTCACGACTATGTACATCTTGTAGTTGCTATAGGGAATAAGCCCATCGAGGACTGCAGAGGGATCTGGGCCGTTAATAGCAAATGCTTTGGACTTCATCCCTCTGTCAACCCTATGCCACCTCAGCTGGCTGCTGTCCCTCCAGTAGTAGACCTGAGAGATAAGAGACAATAAATAATTTGTCTACTGCTCTTTTGGCAAGCATTGGAGCGCTAATGCTGCACAGGAACATTAAACTCAGTACCCTTTATACTTTATGAGCTCGATCAACCCGAGCGTGAGTTATTTTGAAGCCTGCAAAAGCTGACAAAACTATGAAGCACCACTGAGGCTAAATGGCTTTTTACTACAGTTACTGATTAGAGTAGCCGCTCTCCCTGGTAGTATGATCAAATGTGTGGCAGGAGTCCAGTCATCCAGGACAAAGTGGATTTAGGAGGTTCTTGGGGGTTAGAAGTTAGCAGCCAGCTAACAAGTTAACTGACATCTTTCACACACCATTTTATCAAATGAAACTTGGTATGCTCAGTCTTTTGATTGTCTCTATTACCAGTTACATATTTTGAAATAAAGATTAGATTAGATTAGATTAGATTGATTGTTATTGCATGTGTCACAAGTTCAAAGCAAAGAATGCAGATGGCATCTACCCAAAAGTGATTAAGCAGTGATAAAAAGAGAGAGAGAGAGCATGTAATACAGTACAGAGGTTATATAATAGTGTCTACATGAATGTATCTACAGGTTATGACTATTGCTACGGATATGTACAGGTCATAACTATTTATACAGATTATGACAATAACATTACAGCATGTACAGTTGCAGATTATGAGTGATTACACAATTTGTGCAGCAGTGCAAGATTTAGAGTGTTGACAGAATGAGCAGTATATATACAGAAAGTGCAATAGTGTACAGCAGTAAAGTATTAAATGCCCATGTTTTTGAATTTCAATAAACATAAATGTAGCATAGCTTTATAGTGCTTTATTCCATGCTGAATTCACCTTGTATTCTTTCAGTTCTCCCATAATTGTGTCAGTCGTCACTGGATCCCAGTGTAAAGTCACCTGAGTGCTCTCGATGTCGGACACTCTCAGGTTCAGGGGTGCTGTTGTTGGACCTGGGGGAAAACAGAGACCGCACTGTATTTTGTCTTTGCTATGACGAGAATAATGTAATGAGTGTCCAATACATGTTAAAAAATATAATAAGCTCGTGAAGGGGTTGCGTTCAGAGCAGAATGGGTGGTTTATTCTTCTGAAATTGTTCATGATTTTCTGTGAATGAATATTCAGATCACGGCCGAGCAACTTAACTAATACCCTGCAGAAAAAAAGGCCTACTCAAGGTATTGGAACTGCTTCTTATGCACAGATGGTTGACGAAGAAAGAATGAAAAACATCTAAATATATTTGCAAATATAATAAAAGCTGCTTCCAAAAGAAATCACAAGCGCTCACTGAATGCAGTCATCGCCAAAAGAACAAACTTTTGATTTATTTGCTAATAAAAGTCTTTGAAACTTATGAAATGTTGATGATTGTTCATAGATTGGTGAAGGAGCAAAGTGTATAAAACACAATATTTGTGCCAAACAGTATAAAAATGATGCACTTCATCTTCTGTGGCTCTCATATTCACCAAATCTTAACCCACTGTTACATTTATGGGGAATCTGGAGTTATATGCTCATTCATTTTGGAGAGCTAGAGTAGGTTTGCTTGAGTCACACTGTAAAAGAATCATTATTTATCCCTATTCCTTTAAGTCAAATTTCTTCTGATTGGCTGACTTTTGCAACCAAAAGATTTAAACAGCAGGTGGGTGGGACTGCTGCGCTCACAGCCAAAGCTGATGAGCCTGAGATATCTATCATATTACAGATATATACTCTCAGTGACATCATACAGATCCAAACGTAGAAAAGCGAGCAGTATGTAGCCTAGCTTTGAAGTTTCTTTGGTAGCTCACCAACACTTCTTGGTTTGCTTCTAAAATTCCCACTCCTCTCCATATTACAATAAAATTTATTTAGGTACTTACGGCCTTCACCAGAATAACCAATGACAACAGGAGACTCTGGTCCCAGCCCAAAGTCATTGACAGCCTGGACTTTGAGCTCATAAGGAGTAAAGGTATCTGCATCATAGATGTAATATTTTAGCCACTTGGTGGTTGCGTTCTTCCACTCCTCTCGAGAATCTCTCCTTCTCCACCACACCAGATACTTTAGATGGGGTCCGTTCCACTCTCTGTAGGTGAGAGGCTGAAAGCATGTTTCTCAGTAATTATAATGGCTTTATTGTGACAGAAAGTATTTAAATGTGAAGATATTGATGATAAATTTTAAGAGTTATGCTTGCATTTGTGTCCTGATTACCTCCCAGCTGATTTCCATGTTATTTCTCCAAGTACCCACACCTTTTAAATTCTTAGGGATGATATCTGGGGCTGTGTAGAAAAATGAATAAGATTTTTTCAGGGATTATTATTATTTTTTTTTAGGTAAAAACATTTATTCAAGCTAACAGACATGAAGCCAGTGTAAGCTAGTTTAGTTTAGTGTAACCATCAGAAGGTGGAAGGCATGGCTAGCCTGGTTTTGCTAAAGGGCACTTTCAAAGGTTATTAAATAACTTGTTAGGTGTCATTTATTTATTCTGTAAAAAACCCAATTCTAAAAGTTTATATTTTAAAGTGGGGTTAGTGCTGGTCAGTTTCTTGGCTCAGATCAGCTGTTTTAGTCTTTCAGTTATATTAAGATGAGCATACATTACTGTGCAAACATTTTTTTTAATGTTTTGCTTCCAAGGAGCCTGACTTTCTTGTATTTTTTTAAAGTGGTCTTGAGCAATAGTTCTCCAGGCTTGCTGAAGGCCTTTGAACGTTTTTCTGTGAAGAGAAAAGCAATGGCTGCTTTTTCACTCATTTTCAGTCAAGTGTTTGCATTAAATAGATTACCAAAAGGCTATTACCTGAAAACTTGCATAGTTCAACATGGTGTGCAGTGTGTCCTTAAAAAAATTGAGCAGCAGGCCTAAAACACTGATACGCCCTGCAATAGCATACAGAAAGCTTCCGACTGGCAATAACTTAATATTTTTAGTTAATTTAATATTTAGACAATGATCCCAAAACACACTGCCAATCCAGTAAAAGCATATTTGGGTAGAAAAACACACACAATAGAGCACTATCATCCATGGATTGGCCTCCCCAGAGCCCAGACTTCAACATTATTGAAACAGTTTGAGATCTTTACAGATAATGGAACAAAAGACAGCCAACATCCAAAGAAGAGCTTTGAATATCCTTCACGAAGCCCGGAGAACTGAAGAATAAAGGTGGTCATACCAAATATTGACTTTAAAGCTTGTTAGAATTGTACAAACTCTACTGTATCTCCATGTATATTTGCACGTTTCACTAAATCGCACCTATTTCTTGTTTTCCTAGCAAAGTATAAAGAAATGAGTAATGGCTCAAAACTTTTGCACAGTACTGTATGACATACATCCCAGTCTTTACTCTGAGCATGACACCCACGTGCACCGCTGGACTGAAAGCGCTTAGATGGACGACTAGGGCGACTAGCTCCGATTTCATTGATAGCGATGACTCTGAACTCGTAGTAGGTAAAAGGTGTGAGATGCAAAATGACAGAGTTGAGATTCCCAGGGTACATGGAAAGATTCCTCCACTTTCCAGGTAGCCAGTCGTCATCGTCATACTGCACTAAGAACTCTGTGAGAAAGCAAAGAATGCAGAAAAAAAAGAAAAAATGCTGGTGAATATAACATAAGATCACTCAAAAATGATAATAATTTTTTTTGGTTGCTTTTACCAGTTATGGGGCTGTGGTTGCTGTCTCCAGGAACCCAGCTCAGTCTTACAGTACGTTCATATGGATCAGATAACTCCAAGTTATAGGGAGGATTAGGACGGTCTACAAACAAACAAAAAAAATGCATATATAATTAAAAAGAAATTTCAGCATGTTGTATGGCTGATAAAATGTCTTGTGTTTTAATGTTTCATACCCATCACCATTAGGTGTGCCGAGGCAGATTTCTGTTCAAGCTCACTCTTGATGACACACGTATAATTGCCCTCATCGCCTGTGTTTACATTAGTAATGACCAGATTTGATTCATCCAAAGAGATTCTGAGAAATTGAATAAAACTGGTGAGCTCAAGAAGGTCATTTGGTCACACTGAAACAAATAGTATAACCTTAGTTGAAAAAAAACATGGCTCATATATGTACTTTAACAGTTTTGTATGTAGTCTATATTTTTTAAAAAAAAAAAGAAAATTAAATCCTACCTCCAGCCAAGAGTGAGATGCTTTTTGTTTTTCAGCCATGTGGTTGTGACAGGAGTCGTGGCATCTGCTTTTATGCCACATTCCAAGCGGACATCAGTTCCACGAATGACTTTCATACTCTGTGGTCTTGTGACAATTAATATGGGTTCTGTGAGCAGAAGGTGACAAAAGAAACACGATATTAAACAATGAAATTTTTTTTATTGCCAATTAAAAAAATGTTGTGTATTAATGACTGATCTTCACCTTTGACCTCTACTTGTACTTGATTCTCATCTCTGCCTGCGATGTTGGAGACTACACACAGGTAAGTTCCTTGGTCTTCTATCCGTATATGTTTGATCTCCAGAGTCCCGTTGCTGTGGGTCTTAAAACGACTTCCTTCAAGATTTCCTTGTCCGTATTTGGACCTGTGTGAGCAGACCCATGGACATATATGAAGACACACACGTACTGTGAGTTGATTTATAAATGAATCCTTTACATCAAAGTGGCACACACCATCTTCTTACCATCGCAAGTCAGGTACTGGAGAACCAAAGTACTGGCAATCGAAGAAGGTACGACTGCCCTCTGTCACTTTGAAGAATTCATTTCTCGGCCCAAGAATACGTGGCGTTGCATCTATGGGAAAAGGAAGAAACTGCAACATCATAAGTGATTATTTCTGCACCTTGCTATCTGTTTTGATCTAAACTATGGTGACAGTGCATCACGGCAAGGGCATAGGTGGCAGAGAAACAGGTATTATTTCCTATGAAGGAGTTCTCACTGCATGACAGGTCAAAAATGTAATATTTGATTAAACTCTCAGCTGTAACCGAACAATATAAAGTAATTTGTCATTGTTGATAGAATTACACGGTTGATATTTTTTTCCCTTTTTATAATCCTGTATTGAGCTGCAAATCTGTGAATCCAATATTACTTCAAAATATCAACAACAGCTAATTTAAAAAGTGGTACTTGTTGTATTTTTTAAATCTATTATTTACTATATAAAATATGTATGTGTGAGTGTATATCATGAAAAACAATGTTTTACTCTGTCTTACTTAATGTTATGAATGGCAGAGTGGTTTGTAACTTACGTAGCACATTAATAAATGCATTGGCCAATAAGTAGCCATACTGATTTGAAGCGTTGCATTGGTAGACGGCTGTGTTTTCAGCAGTTACACTGCGGAAGATCAGTGTTTCTCCTGACACCTGTCTGTTAGGCTGTGGTGTAGCAGCTGAAAGAAAAACACACCAGAAAGAAAAAATTACAGCAGCAAAATTATTGGAATTAATATTTATAGCTTGTAGACAAGATCTTCTAAAATGTACTCTCAATTGGTTCCCCGTTAATGAACCAGCTGATTGTGGGACGAGGGGCCCCATCAGAGCGACACACCAACCGTCCGTTTTCCTCCGGCGCCAAAATCAAGTTGGTCGGTTTTTCCAACCAGAATGGAGCCGCTGTCAAACACAAAATACATTTGTTTGAATTATAATGATCAGCGAGAACATAAAATACTGTGTTTCTGAAGAACTCACCTTTGACCCTGACAGTTATTGTGTGCTCAGTATAGCCTATCTTATTGGTAGCAGTGCAGGTGTAATCACCTGCATCTTCAAAAGATGCTTTTGGGATTTGAATCATCTTGTTGAAGTTCTTTACTTTCATGCGAGATGTCACTTGCAAGTTCTCTCCATCCTTGGCCCAGGTAATGTGAGGAGTTGGCCTTGATGATGATAATAAATAAAATAATAAATCAAAGTGAAAATGCTCACACTAAACACAGTATAAACAGCTGCATAATCCTTTGTAGCATAAACTTAATATTTGCATTTTGTATGTTTGTGATCTTGATTGAACACTCACATTCCTGCAGCAATACACTCCAGGAGCAGTTCCTCCCCCTGCAGGACCAATATTGAGCTTGATGAGCCTGTAGGAGACAGCCAGGTGGGAGCAGCCTCAACCACTGCACGAGCTTTGGAGAAGAATAAACAGGAGATCCCAGTCACTCACATTTGCTCACAAACTACCTGATCCACAGCAGAAAGTTTAGTTAACTCTGAAAATCAGAATGGTTGAAGCAAGCAATGATAAAAGTCATGCATTTTAAAGTAAAGTACAAAAAAAGAAAAAGTTAATTTTGACCATATACTGTCAGAATAAACCAATAGCGTAGTAGTTAACATAGTCACTTGATAAGTGAAAGGTTGCTGGTTCAATTCCAGGGGTGGAGCTGCCAGAAGGCAAGATGGCATATATACAGGACAACAAATACCTCCATGTCCCACAGGCCAGCAGGACCCATGATGAAGATGCAATAAAGTCAGATATAGCGAAATATCTTCAGAAGGTAAGACAGGTTTTGAGAAGCCAGCGCAATTGTAGGAATAAGATCCAAGCTATCAATACATATGTGCTACTGGTCACCAGATACTCTGCTGGAATAATAATCTGGCCACATGGGGAGATAAATGCAACTGATGTCAAGATATAAAAACTCCCCACAATGCACAGAGGCTTCTACCCAAAGTCCAGCACCCTGAGGCTCTAGGAGCAACAGAAGTGAATTTGCGAATGTCAGAGCCACGATCCAGGATGAAACGAGCCGCATCCATGAATACATCAGGAAGACACCCCCTGAGATGAGTTGCTGCAAGAGTGCCTCAGGCAGCTGAAGACACTTGGGATAATGAGACACAGGGGGAGGGAGTACCATGGAAGACCAAACCCCTCCATGGGACATATCATTAACAGATAGAGGAAGTGGCTGACATCCAGAAATCCTACCAGAGACTAGAAAAGGCCGGCCTAAACGACAACACAGAAGCTCTGAAGATGGCAGCGCAACATTAAGTGGTCCCAGTGGTAATGGGACCATTAGAAGCTGTAACCCCCAAACTGATTCCAGGCACAACATCAAAGATCTTTGTATGGAAAAGTGAAGTCCTAGGAAGAGCTTAAACTGTAAGGCCTCTGGCAGAAGACCTGAGCTTGTGGAACGAGGAGATTTTATAGACTGATAATTATGAATACACTCATACTCACTTGTATGCACCTTCACAACTACGGGCATCTTCTGCTGAATGACATTCTTGTATGGAAATCGGGCATTACAGCAGTAATCAGCAGCAGAGTCGTTAAACAGCACATTAGAGAAATATAGATCTCCACTGACTCCCATGGAAACCCTGCGGTCCTGCCGCACAGGCTGCATGGTGGGGAAAGCTGTCTGAATGGGCCAGTTGAAAGGTCTCGCATATGAACCTGAAATGAAGCATAAAGTTAGAAATTCCTTTCTTCAAATAATATTACAAGTCAAAAAAAATGGGGGATACCATATGTTCCCTGAAGGCAAAAAATGATCAAAATCTTCCTGTTTTTGCACATCTGATCCTAGATTCAGCTCATCAAAGCGTATCAGACACTTACAACTAGACATCCAGTAGGTTTCAGGTTTAGGTGGGCCAGGTGGAGGGTCACAGGAGAGGACGAGAGGCAAGCCAGCACTCACCACCACAGGCTCCACAATCTCTCTTGGCCACACAGGAGCTCCTGCACACAGAGAACCAAACGTCTTCGCTGAGCTGCAAAGCCAAATTTGCTGTTTGATGACAGTGCTCATTACACACATGAACAATAGCATACTGGCTGACACTGCATGTTTGGCCCTATTTTAAATACTGATTAATTCTCAGAGAGTGGAAGCACTTTGGGGTGGAAGCAAAATACTGCAAATCACACATTTATGTCATTTATGTATGCATTGCAGCAATTTGTAACCAATTTCAAATTCATATGCAACAATAATAATTTACAGAATTTGTCAAAGCAATACTCATATGGACTGTGTCACTGGATGCACTTCATTGTATATCTATTTTCACTGGTAGATACAGACAAACAGTTTATTCTTCAATACTCCCAAACTTACTGTATAATTGTAGTATGATCTTGTGGGAGTATGCAGATCCATACTCATTGGAGGCAATGCACTGATACTCTGCCTCATACTTTTCTGGATTGTTCCAGGCATAGATGTCCAGAGTCCCTGAGCGCCTGCGCATTGACACCTGAGAGTCACGTGCCACATTGAAATACTTCCCATTCCGCCTCCATGAGAAACTTCATGAATGAGTAAATGACAAAAAGGCAGAAAAAAAAGGTCAGTGGTTTGCCAATCTGCGTTAAAAAAAATCTGTTCAGTGGGTTGCTTTAGGTCTTACATAGGATGAGGGTTTCCTTTGGCTTCGCACTCTATTACCATGGTGCCTTTGGGATCAACAATGTGCTCTTTCATTGACTGCTTTATGATAGTAGGGGGTTGTCTGACTGCAGGCAGAGAAATAAAGCCAGTTTAAGAACTAATGTGAAAAGACAGTTCATACAAATAAATTCCCAACCAGCCAGTGGACACCTCTTAAGCTATTGGCTCACCTTCCAGTGGGACATTCAAAGCTCCAACACTCTGCCATAAAAGTAGCAGCAGCGCTGGTTTGACCAGTGCCCCCATCTTTATATTTCATTTAGTCCAGAAATGATTGTGGTCACCGATTTTTCTGCTCCCAATTTGAATGAAGAGAAACAGAAGACATCTACAAAACATGAATTTAACATGGAAGTCATACAACCTGAAAAAAATGATTGAATGAGAAAACGTGGATTTTACTGAGGGTTCACAATCACCTGGCAGCAATGAGCAGTGCACAGCGGTGGCTCTCAGAGCCTTTATTCAAGCAGGTGCATTAATATCACAATGTAAAAACACGTCATTACAAGTAAGAGTAGTTAAATACAAAAGTATTTTTTGGTAGCAAGTTTTGTATTTTTCGTGTGTGTGTGTGAAATATTTGATAATGTGACATTGACTGTGAGGTTAGAAGGAAATCCCCCGCTACCAACTTGAAGGACAGTAAATATCAATCTGACAACTGAGTCTAGGTTTAAAGGCTACTGTGCTAATAGGTTAGGAATAACTGGTTTACTGTAAAACAATATACAATATATTTATTATCTTTACAATGTTTTCTTTTTAAAATAAAAAAATAATGCAGAAAATTAAAATATTTCCCACTGAATTATAGAGAAGTGAAATTACAGTACATGTATTATATAATTGAACCTAGAAACACTTATTTAGTTGCCACTGGTGCGTCAGATTTGCTAACAAATTATTTTCATAACTGTGCAAACAAAGCGCACAAACAAGATCAAGTTATTAAACTGTCTACAAGTGACTGCCACCCACATATGTAAATGAATCCCCTGAATGCCTGAGAAGAATAAATTGTGGTTAAGTTCATGTCGAAGGTCGAATACAATTAATCTGTCAGTGTGAACAAAAAGCATTTCATTTGATGTCTGTCTTTAAAATAGTTTGCTACCAATACACATGTTAGTACAGTGAAAACAAAAAGTTACACGAACCTACCTCTCTCGTGTCAAATCAGGGCTTTCTCCTCCTCATTTCTGTGACTTTCCCACAGCAACAATAATCCAATGACTTTTTCTCCAGGAAATGATTCTTGTTCGTGCCGTGTAGAAATTAATGCTCCAGTCCTTCAAATATCAGGTCAAGAACCCTAAAGGAGTTCATACATATCAGTAATTGAGTTTCTGTCTGTCACTGCCACTTACACTCTGCCCACCCATTTCATGAATAATGAATGAGCACCACACAACACCTCCACCTCACCCACTTCACTGTTCTGACCAGGCTCTCATAACGCTGAAGAGTTCATTAATGCGCTCACAAAACTATTTTTGCATGATAAATAAAGTGAAGTTCAAAGAAATAAAACAACTTTTTTTTGAATTGAGTTCACCAAAGAGAGGCTTTTTTTTTTTTTTTTTTTTTTTTTTAAA
>JAVDPK010000263.1:531973-546454 GCA_034780415.1 Cichlasoma orientale
GCACAAATTAAAAATCACAAATGACTATTAAGATGGCAGAAAAAAAACACACGCGCACACACACACATCATGATTTCAAACCCTTAGAACCCATCCTCAAGCACTAATGCAATACAAGATTAATGGGCAAGCCATTCAAAAAAGAACTATGCTATTATTACAGATCCTTTAATGATCCATCCTCATCATATCCCTGTAAGGTACATATTGACTCCCTTTCTGGATGGACAAAAACTGCTCATGTGAGTGAATCAATACTTTAATTTATAACCTAAAGTAACAATTTTTGAAAATCATAAACACTGTAAGTCCCTTTCTTAAGGCTGAGTGGACTTCTCTTTGGATTTTGTATAATTAAGATCAGACCATGTTTGGGTACATATAGCAACAATGAAAGCCTGACTGACTTTACCTAGTGCTAGTGGGTTGCTTTGATCCAGTTTTAGTGTTATGTATTTCTTTTACTGGTGGACTCTTTGCATTATGCATTGTGGGGACCTTTTTTTTCCTTCATTAGAATTACAAATAAGCCAAACTGGTACGATTAATAATCGTACATAACCATTATAAATGCAAAGCACCTAAAGTATCAAAAGCATGCATTTGTTGCGGAGTGGTGACTGATCGGAGTGTATATACTGCATTTCCTCAGTGACAGGGCCTCCATTTCTCTCAACTGTAGAAGGTAAAAGCACTATATCTGAACCAGACTTGCATCAGTAGCAGGCTTTTCTCTCTAAGTCCCGCTGTTTGACAGGAGTAAGTGGTCATGATCATTTAACAAAAGCTTGTTTCGATTCCCTTCCATTTGCTCTTCTTCAGTTGCTGCCTTATGCTGATTATACCGTAGCAAGCGATGACTCACTCATTAGAGAGCTGAATAAGATCACTTGAAGCTGACCACAAAATTGCTTTAGTTTCCATACACATCTAAAAACATACTATACTCTAGTTTACATACGCTTTGAGTCTGCAGGCATTAATTAGCAATTTAATCTTAGTTGAAGAGTTCGTTTATGAGGTTATTTTTTTTGTTTCGGTTCTATTTTGTATTGATAGCATGATTATTTCCATTCTATCTCTAGCTGCCAGTTATTTTCTTACCGGCACATTCATTTTGTGGTTTGTTAAATGGAAGATAACCAGGAATAAATTTTCATCACAATTACCCAGATCTCAAAGAGACATCTTCAGTTGTCTTGGTGTGCCTGACCAATAGTCCAAATCCAAAATTATTACTCTTATTTTAGTCCAGTTTTAGTTAAGTACTGAACGTGAATAATTTCCACTACTGTGAACATGACATTCAAAGTGGGAAAAGACATATTATTAACAGTCATGCACATCTAAAAAAAAAAAAAAAAAAAAAAAAAACTGGAATAAATACAATTCACAGCCAAACCATGGAGTAAATGAAGGTACCGGTACAGTAAGAAAAGCTTGAATGTATTATTATAAGTTGTTGTGCCCCAATATGATTATGTACTGTAGATGTGACAAATTTGTATGCATCCCAATGGAATAGATATGAGTAGACAGAAAGTGAGAGTGTGAAGACCACCAATTAGTGGTGGTTCCCATAAGCTCTGTATCATCTCCTCACTGAACAGCTTGAGCATAATCACTGTGATGAACTGTGACTGATGTCAGTAAATCTGACCGTAATTGGGACCAAGAAGATTAAATCCAGGCAGCTCTGTGTCCAATCAAGGTGATGACTGCTCCCATGGGGAGACATGGTGTTTTTACCATGCTGGTTTAAGCCGCGCACCCTTAACCGCACAGCTGGGATGTTTGTAAAGAAAAGAGTGATACTGTCTGTTTAATTCAACATGTTTGTTAATAATCTCTGCTAATCTGCTTTACCCACAGCAGCAGAACTAATCTGTCTTCGCAATGTTTACACTCCGAGGGAGGGCAACGTCATGCACATACCAGAGACTCAAGAGTTTATTCATCGGCCCTGTGGACGAAGATATTAACGACACATCGCTGGTCTAAAATAAACATCGATAGCCAGATCAGGAAACACGTGGATATACTAACTGCGTTGAGATGTTCTTGCAGACAGAAGAGCACTTGCTACATCAGTCTGTCCAAGGAGCCCCCAAGGATTATATCAACTGAGAGTAGACATACCAGATCATCAAAGACAAGCCAGTAGCCTCTAAAAAGCTTAAAAAAAAAAAACCACCCAACTATATCCCAGTCCATGATCACCCCGATTTACATATAGTATATGTAGATCAAAATCATACACAGTTCACAGATTATTTTGAAATATAGATTTTCTCCTGCACAAGCAGTCAACATCTGAACATAAAGAGGGCAACACGGAGGAAATCTAGATATTCCTTCACCCTCCCAAATCCACAGAGAGCAACCTGAATCGGATCAAAGTTGTCTTTTCTGCAAAACACTCACAGCTGATTATACTGGTTCATCTTTAAAGGACTGTTCACAGACATATAAACAGCTAGCTGTTTGCAGTGATGGAAAATAACAGAGCACATTTGCTCAAGTACATTACTCTGGTAAAAATTCAAAGTATCTGTACTGTCCTTGAGTATATCTAATAGCTGCTACAGTTATTTTCCAACTAAAAGGCTTAAGGAGATAGATGAAAATTTGCAAAAGATGCAATCTACTTTCTAGCCTTTAACTGGATTAAAACTGATGAATATGTGTTTAGATTTTTTTCCCCCCATTTCATTACAAAAATAGCAAACATGTCAATCCCAGTCTTCTAAGATGCAATATTCAGTTATGTTTATTCTAAGAGTCCAAACAAAGTAATAAACAAAAATACATTAAAAAAATCTATTAACAGTATTACCATCAAAGGTAATAGTTTGCGTTAGTTTTAAGTTTTGAGTAAGGAGTAACTGGATCTGGACATACTAGAGATCTGCTGTAGGCAGATGCTGAGAAATAGCTTCTATTTTCAGATCTAATGGGTAACAGAGATGAGTAGTATCAAGAGCTTGAAAAAAGGCGAGTGTACCTCTTTTAAATTTTTTGAAGATGTTTCACCTCTTATCTAAGAGCCTTCTTCAGTTCTAAAACCAAAAGGTGGAGAGTCCCAGGTATTTAAACCCTAGTGGGGGGTGTCCCCTTTGGCTGTGGTCGTTGACACACTATTAATCACGTGCGCCATCACAAGTCCAGTCACCTTTTCCAAGCTCTTATGACTACCATGACCTGGATGACTGAGAATCTCCACAGACACACAACAAAGATGAATAATTGAATATTACCTGCATCACAGTCTAGAATCACAGTCACAATCTAAAAAAAAAAAGAAAAAAAAAGAAAAAAGATTTGGTTTGGTGAGGTAGTATGATTGAAAACAGCAACTGCCTGCATAGAGAGGCAGAAGGAGAACCAGCAGCTGCCCCAGAAATACACCGCCAACCATTCAATAGTACCGTGTTCTGCAGCAAGAAATGCTTTACTGTGACCCAACAATACTAAATCAGAGCAATTTCTTGCATTATCATTTATTACCCTGTCTTTGGAAACCCTGATTAGTGCCAGTGTATTATATGAGAATATGTACAGCAAATTATTATCTGCAGCTCTGTAGCTACATGGAGCATTAAAGCGAGTTTTTGTGCAGTGCTTAATTGTCCAGTTCATAAGTTTTATATGATAGTGGTTCTAATAATGAACCTTGGGGGACTCCACAAGAGAATAAGTCCAACATTGACTCTCCTTTTTGCTGTTTTTGAGTTATACCATGTCTTGAGGAAAACATCTGGCTATGTTTCTTTTGAAACAATTTTTTTTTTCAAATCAGATAACCACCATCTGTCTTTTTCTAAAACTTCACCTTCTGTGGACAAAAAAGAAAAAGAAAAAAAGATGCATGATGATGCATAAAGTGAACAAATCAAAGTTGCAGTCCAGGCAGAAAACAAAAAGTTAAAACGCACTATAAAATTCTATAAAGCAGAGGGAAGCTACAGTTTCAGAGGACACTTCTCTATAGCTTTGTCACTACAAGTGACCCTCTCACATTGTCACATTGTTTTCACAGTGTCATTTGTTACGTGACGAAGTAAACACCACTGGTGAGAAGAGGTTGTATAAGAGGTTACTGGTACATAGCATTCTACAGTCAGATGGTAATAATAAATCTTAGCTTCCCTTATCTTTGGTGGAATAGCAATATTGAATGTTTATGTTTTTTATAAGCCACGACAGTTTAATATTACAGATACTCAAGCAGGCAAACTGTGCTACTGCTTGCTGCTGTGGACATCAGGTTTCCTTGTGGAATACAAATGGGCCAAAAAAACAGCTCTTATGAAGACGGACATTTTTTGAACTCAAACAAAAGAGGAACTTAAACCTCTAAACTACTCAATCATGACTAATGCTTGTAAAAGAAATTGAGTCGCAAAGCAAAAGGACTTAATGAGATTATGCTACCCATAATTAACAATCTGTGAAACACATTTCCCAAAACCAAGAACAGAGCTGCTTTTTTGTTCGCCGTCAAGCTTAAGAATGTGTGAATTATCATCCAAACACACATTTACCCCACTTTTCAGAGTTGACAAAGCAGAGCCTCTGACCAATATCCTTAATCTGCCACTCAAAATACATTTAGCCTTTGTGAGAATGAATGTGCATTGCCAAAACACTGGTTGTGGAGACTCTCTGCAGCCTATTAGAACCATTGTTCCTCTTTATCTGTTGAACGCAGCCAACCACTAAAGCTTGTGTGTCGGGGGACGGTGGTGCTGTTGTATGCATATTACAGGGAGAATACAAGGATTGTCCTGCGGATTATAATCTATCCTCTGAATACCACACTGAATTACACTGCTATATAAACAAATTTGATTGAAGAACTGAAGAATGGAAGGATGACATAAACTGCCTGCGAGCACTTTAACATTAACACATTCTGCACATAAGCAGTCAGATAAAATCTATGACATGTGGATGATAAAAAAGTAAGTGGGTTGTGTTATCGGGCTATCAGGGCGGCACACTTCAGTGACCAATTCGACCCGAGAGATAACACTGTAGGATTTCATTTAATTCTTCAGTCTTGATTTGTAAAATTGTATTGAATCTAAGACAGTTCCCAATACCCAGCTGCAGACGCCTGTGATAGGCATTCCAGCATCATGTCCTCAGGGATTGACACCCAGGCCTGGGCCAATACTGAGAGCATGACAGAAACACTAGGCATGGAAAAAGGGAGAGGAGCAGAAATAATTATAAGAGCAACTGAGGCGTATCAGCTTGTCCTTGCCTCAAAATGAAAAGCAGGATGAAACATGATGGCACAAATCAACTGCAAGCCCATATACAGTACCTGATTCACTCATAACATCTGTGTAATTACACATCAAGAACCTCATATTACTGGAATTCTGTTACCAAATTGTGCCATTTGAACATTCCTGGCCAGGACCCAGAATAATTAAGTGTATCATTACCCTGAACTGAAATTGTCCATGAGCAGGGAGCACTGGTGACAGCAGCTTTCTCTGGCAATGTGGGAGACATTAATGACTAACTTATTTTGATACCCAGATTGATTTATGTTGTTTTATTGTCTCCTCTTGGTGCTGAAAGGTTTAGCGAACACTGGCCTTTGTAACTGTGAATGAGCGCTACAGTGGCTAAAGTAAATCAATGTACTCCGAGGTTCTTTGTGTTTCAAGGACAGTCTCTCCTGAGTCTCCGCCTGACATGATGAGGTTGTTGACTGTCACAGCTGCCTCACTAAGCCCGCCAAAGGTGTGTGATTAAATTCCCATTCTTTTCCCAAAGAGAAGTGGAGCCATTTAGAAACCTATAAACCACATGGACAAGTCAATAAAATGTCTTTAAACCAGACCTTATAGGTTCTCTTAGAAGGAAATTACAATAGAAAAAAGGATGCCTTTGTGTGCAACACAAAGTATGTATGAACACAGTAGGATTTTTTTTCCCCCTTTCATGTAGTTGAGCAACAGTTTTAAAGGAGCTGTCAATAGCTTCACAGGTGGAAAGTCAACCTAATTTTCTTGTTTTCAGGTTGAAGAATCCATTCTTTTTTCTTTTTATGTTATTTTGAAGAACCATCTGAAACCATTAAAGGACCAGTGTGTAGGCTTTTAGTGGCAGAAATTAAACATAATATTCATAGTTACGATTGCATTAGAAAATAAAAAAGAACCAAACACTGTCTCAAAGGGCTTTTTTTTTAGGCCACTACAGGCTCTCCCACAGGGAACCAGTGTGTGAAACTGGTTGCAATATGAAACCCCTGGCTCAGAGGCCATTAAACCCTACACATTAGTCCTTGGAAATCACACCCCTTTAAAAAGATTAATCTTATGCTGTTCAGTATTATTATGTTATTATTGGCAATTTCCAGTTCAATACAATATTAAAAATGTTTTTTTAAACATTTACACTTGTAGTGTAAATATGTGTATGTAAATGTGTAGTAGTGCTAACTGTTAAGGCGCTCAGCTTGTCGTTAACACTTTCCGTGACAGAGTATTGTTGTGAACTAGTGATATATAAATATATGCATGTGTATATATATATAAAATCTGAAGGCCATATGAAGGAGGCCTGAAGCGACTGACTCAGCAGAAAGTTGTTGACCTCTGTGCAATGTGTGCCTCATCATCCACTGACCCCACTTGGTGTCCTTCCAGTTCATGGCTGAGTTGGTGTTGTTCTCAATCACTTCCACTTTGCTATAATACCACTAACAGTTGACTGTGGAATATTTAGCAGTGAGGAAATTTCAGACTTCGTGCACAAGTGGCATCCTTTCATGGTACCACGGTGGAATTCACTGAGCTCCTGAGAGCGACCCATTCTTTCACAAATGCTTGTAGAAGCAGTCTGTATTTGGTCATTGGCGGGGATAGTGGGGGGATAGAACCAGTCAAAAATAACCAATCAATTTAATGGTACAAAAATAAATGCCTTGTTTTAATCATATGCCATGTTATATTTGGTAAAGGGACGATTAAGATCATAGTTCAAATAACCATTGTTAATTTTCCTAAAAAAAAAAATCAGCATTCATTGAAGAGCAGGTTCCTTAGTTAAGGTTCATGGATGCAGGAAGAACGGTTTGTCATTTTGACACGTCATTGAGCAATTGGAAAAGAGATCTGTTAATCAATTAGGACAGACAGCAGTTTGATTTGAAGCACAGTCTGATTTGTTGACAATAAGAAAACAGCAGGTGTCCCATCTAAGATTTATTTACTAGTTACTGTTACTTGTCCCAGACCAAAATAGAAAGCCTTGTTGAGAAAATCTTGTTGTAGCAAAGTGGAAATTGCTTACAAGTTAAGGTCGGTTGTAAGCTTGAACTGCTGGAGCTCACTTGAAAAACGCGATCATACATCATAATCCTAATGAGAAAACTTGCTGATATCATTTCACATTATTCAGTTACTTTGTGCGCACAGTATGTGTTGATGACATCACTTTTCCCTTTTTGTTGTACTCTTCAGTCCATTGCTTGTGAACTAAATAAAAAAAATTACTGAAATGATGCTGTATTTCTGAAGAGGAGCGAAAATAACACAACCCGGAGTTCAGCAGATCTGAGAGGCTCTTACAGACAAAGACGTACTTTACTGTAACTGCCAATTAACCACTTTTTTTTTTTAGAAAAAAAGGGAAAACAATATCAGCTGAATTTTTTTTATCAGAACTAAAAACAGAAAATTAAAGGTTCCCAATGCAGGTTGCCATTAAAGCCTTTCCGAAATGCACTGACAATGTTCCAGATATGACATATTACCAGTGAAAACTTTGCTAATACAAACTGATGCATGTTAATGTATTTTTTTTTTAAACATGTCATTTCTTTATTTGGTATTTCTCATAACACTTACCTACAATCAGTCCTCATAATTGTAGTTTGGTTGACATGTTATTTCCCTTTTAGTGTGCAACTGGTGTCAAAATATCACATTTTAAGTGAATGTGGGCCTTTTAGTGGCTGTATTCAGACTGGATTTCTAAAGTTTTCTATTACAGTAATGATATGCGATTGTTCCAGCTTCAGTGTGATTTCACTTGTTTGACTTGTATGTATGTGTAAATGTATATGAAAATATACTGCTCAAAAAAAAATGAAAGGAACACTTTTTAATCAAGGTACAGCATCAAGCCAGTTAAACTTCTGAGATATTGATCTTGTCAGTTCAGTAGCAGAGGGAGTTGCTAATCTTTTTCAGCTGCTTTTGTGTTGGGCAATAATGAGACAACCCCCAAAACAAAAAGGGTTTTAGAGGTGGAGGATTTTTTTCCCTCCTCATTTTTTCTGACTGTTTTTTTTTTTAACTAGTTTTGCATTTGGCTAGGGTCAGCGTCACATCTGGTAGCATGAGGGGATACCTAGACCCTACAGGAGTAGCACAGGTAGTTCAACTCCTCCAGGATGGCACGCCAATATGTACCATTGCTAGAAAGCTTGTTGTGTCTCCCAGGACAGTCTCAAGCGCATGGAGGGCATTCCAGGAGACAGGCAGTTACTGTAGCAGAGCTGGACAACAGGACCCATCAGCAGGACTGGTATCTGCTTCTTTGTGCAAGGAGGAACTGGCTGAGCTCTCCCATTACCTCCAGTAGACTACTGTTGTGAACGTCTCTGACCAAGCAATCAGAAGCAGACTTCATGAGGGTGGCCTGAGGGCCGAGCAGCATCTAGAAAAACTCCCTTTTAACAGGAAGAAACCTCCAGCAGAACCAGGCTCAGGAAGGAGCAGCCATCTGCCGCAGCTGGTTGGGGATGAGGGGAGGGAGACAGCTCTCTTCTACAATATGGAAGAGAGCCTGGAATTAATAATAACTACTGATTAAATGCAGAATGGTGTATAAACACACAGAGAGTCAAAAGAGGTGAATTAAGAAGAAACACTCCCCCAGCTCCCAGCAGCATAGACCTATTGCAGCATAAGTAAGGGAGCCCTGACTATAAGCTTTATCAAAAATGAAAGTTTTAAGCCTAATCTAAAAAGTAGTGAGGGTTTCTGTCTCCCAAATCTAAACTGGGAGCTGGTTCCACAGAAGAAGGGACTGAAAGCTGAAGGCTCTGGCTCCAATTCAACTTTTAATTACCCTAGGAACCACAAGCAAGCCAGCAGTCTGAAAGCAAAGTGCTCTATTGGGGTGATACGGTACTATGAGGTCTTTAAGATAAGACCGGCCTAATTATTCAAGACCTTGTATGTGAGAAGAAGAATTTTAAATTCAATTCTGGATTTAACAGGGAGCCAATGAAGAGAAGCCAATATAGGAGAAATATGCTCTCTCTTTCTAGTCCCTGTCAGTACTCTAGCTTTTCAGGGAGCTTTTAATACAACCTGATAATAATGAATAACAATAGTTCAACCTAGAAGGAATAAATGCATGTACTGTTTTTTCAGCAGCACTCTGAGACGGGATGTTTCTAATCTCAGGGATATTGCGCAAATTCAAGAAAGCAGTATCTGGTTAGACACCATGTTTCTAAGATTTGTAGGGTCGAGTACAATAACTTAAAATAGCTACAATAACTATCTCAATTTAGAAGCAGGAAATTAGAGGTCATCCAGGTTTTTAAGTATTTAAGACATTCCTGCAGTTTAAATAATTATGTGTGTGTCATCTGGCTTCATGGATAGATAAAGCTGTGTATCATCTGCATAGCAATGAAAATGTACAATATGCCTTCTAATATTACTGCTCAAGGGAAGCATGTATAATGTAAATAGAACTGGTCCTAGCACAGAACCTTATGGAACTCCATAATTAACCTAAGTATGTGAAGAAGACTACCAGTTTACATGAACAAATTGAAGTCTATCAGACAGATATGATTCACACCACTGCAGTTCAGTACCTTTAATACCTACAGTATGCTCGAATTCATCCATCCATTCTTTTCAGCTTATCCTGTTCAACAGTATTGAACGCAGCACTGAAGTCTAGCAGGACAAGCACAGAGATGAGTCCACTGTCAGAGGCCACATGAAGATCATTTGTGCCCTTCACTAATGCTGTTTCTGTACTGTGAGGAATTCTGAACCCTGACTGAAACTCTTTAAATAAACCTCTGGGAACACTTCTAGGACATTATCTTTTGGGCCATGCTACACCGCCAGTTTGCACCTCAGACTGTCCAAGAGTTCAGCGATGCCCTGGTCCAGATCTGGGAGGAGATTCCCCAGAACACCATCCGTCATATCATTAGGAGCATGCCCCGATGTTGTCAGGCATACTTACAAGCACGTGGGGGCCATACAAACTATTGAGTACCAGTAACTGAGCAACTGAGTTGCTGCAATAAAATTTGGGCAAAATGAGTAAGCCTGCCATATAATTTTTTTCCCACTTTGATTTTTGGGGTGTCTTTGAAGTCAACCCTCTGTAGGTTGATAATTTTAATTTCCATCAAACGATGTGGTATCATTTTGTTCCTAAGACATTACCCACTCCATATCAGTATAGCTATCCAGCATTTTTCCCCTCATTGAGATCTGATGTGTTTTCAAAGTGTTCCTTTAATTCTTTGAGCGGTGTATATTACTCAGCTGCTGTCGTCAAATGAGATACACATCTAATGTGATATAATGGAATTATGTATAAACAGACACTCAAGCACCAATTGCCTGTCATGTCTACACACATTATAATTCTCGTGTGTTATTTTTCAGTGTCAAATGACACGTGAAAAAGTTCGGGTACAAGTTAGGATCATAATGTTGTTTCTCAAGACCGCATGCTGTGAAATTATGCAAAGAATGCGCAGTGATAACAAGCCAAATGATTTGGCTTGTGTTATCATTCACCATTCCATGACACCAGGTGGATACATTCCTTTCGCTGTAATGGCACGACAAATGAATGATCAAAGTTATCTAGAAAAATAATGTTAATATAAACTAAAGATCCTTTTTCTTTATAATGAAGATGACTATACACTGACACCTGAGGGAGCAAATGCAACAGAATTAGAAACAACATAACTCACAAACTGAGCCCTGTGCCGACAGTCAGCTTTAATGTATTGTAATGTATTCATAAGGTCGTTCAGCGGTGATGGATTTGCTGAGCTTAAAGTGGTTAGCTAATAAACAAACTTGTTAAGTATTAATCTTCCACCATTGTAGCTCTGGGTGCATCGCCACATGTACAGTTTAAACTCTTTATCAAGACGAAATTTAAAAATCTTAACAGTGGATGTATTGTGTGTAAAAATACTTTAAAAGGTCAGTTCTTACAATAACATTTGCAACAAAAGGAAATGAAACCTAAATTAGAAAATACGACCGGCCTAATTAGGTCATCATTTTTAAAAATATAACAAAACATGTCTGATTCTGTTAGTTCAAAATTAAGAACATGTGCTAGGTTTGCAGCTAAATTAAACAGCTTATATAAACAAAAAAAAAATCAGCAAAATATACACAAAAGACCCCAAATTAACCTCATCATCACAGAGTGAAGAGCATGATTGCAAGCACTGGCAGCATTATACAATAGCATATTTCAAAAAGCAGCCCTCTCAGCTGTCTAAATAGGATGATTGCTGCTGGCCTGAAGGGTCCTTCAGTGAGAGGAGCTTTGGAGAAAAGAGATAGAGAAAGAGGTAGCATATGTGGGAGGTGCCAAATAAAACATCACTGATTAACTTGTTCAGTACTGTGCAGTGATTGTGGTGTATGTATGCCTGAAGTATATAAACAGCTACAATTTGTGTTAATTCCCACATCTAAAATGGGCACATTTAGTTGCACTTTAACAAAGGTAAATGAAAGACATCTGGGCACAGATGCTCTTTATGCTCACCTTCTCTCTGAGCAGCCATAGCATCACGGCCAAGTGAAGGACTGGGTCAAGGGAGAGTATCTATTGTTATGGCTGAAGCTTATTATCCCTTAACAGCGCGATGATGTAATTACCTCCCCTTGCAACTGCCAAGTATGTAGCTAATAGCAAGCATCTATCAGGACATATTAACAAAAGATGACTACCACAATTAATCAGTTGTCATGCTGGGTGTTATCATGTGACAAATTACTCTCGCACAGCCTAATAAAACAGCTGTTTTCTTCTAAAGTAGTGTAACCACATAATTGTCAGTATTTATTACATTTAAATATGTAAAATTAGTACCCCTTTAAATGATTGTTGAACAGTTGATATATAATCCAGGTTCACCTTTGTTACAGAAAGCAAGAACCCACTTCTCTCCCTTGTGCCTGAGCCAGAGTGTCTTCAGTGGATTAGCACAATCATTAAAGCCTATATCTGTTCTCTCTGAAGCCACTGTCTCCGTCTCATGTAAACTGGTTCATGACACATAGTTTGATTTGACTCGTCATGGAGTTTTTTCCTGTTCTTTCAAACGAGACTTGCGCAGGTGAAAGTGATTGTGTAATACATCCTTCACATCTCAAGTCATGAATTTTGGGCAACATTTTTATTAAGACAGAAGTGGTAATATTTATTTTCTTTAAGAGTGTGGTCAGTGTTGTTATGTTTTTATGTTGACATTATAGATACTCTCATAACTTCTGGTTAACAGGTGAAATTTCTCATAAAATAGTGGTGTAAAATATAGTGGAGAGAACAAAAGAAAGACTCGTGCTACACACCTACAATATACTGTATATGTTGTTTTTTGCTGTTGAGTTATGGCAATAGCACACAATGGATGATAGGACCATAGACTTATCAATAATGCATAAGATAGTGAGAGAAATGACAGGCACTCTGCTGGTAGGTTCTCTCCAGAAGCAAGCCATAAATTTGCAGGGCAATAATAATGACTCTTCTCAGGGAAATAAAGGCCACCCTCTGCTCCCCATAGTCATAAACCTGACTCACTCTTCCATTGGTTGGAAGAAAAATGCTTCCTCTCCCACCACACAGGAGTCATACACAGGAGGTACTTCAACCAGCCAACTTGATATGCAATCATCTCTCTTTACAGAGGAAAGAATACAATTTCAGTTTTTATATGAGCTATTTTCCTATTATGCCTGTGGAGGTGGGGAGAAATGGTGAGCAATGGTGAAATCAAGTTCAGCTGAACAGCTTGGAAAGGTATTCAGAAATGATTTCTAGTAATTCTTTTACTTTAGTCATCTTTGAATCCAGCAGCAATTTGCTATTTCATCATGCTTCTTTTATTATTATTTAAAATCTTAGTTTTTGTCTTGGGCAAGAAAATCTTAGATATCAAATCAGGATGTTCATCTCATCTTTTGCCAGGTTGTCTTCAATTCTTTTGGGGGAAAACCCTAATTCCCTTTCTTGCTGAGTTACATGATAAGAGTAATATCACTCTCCAATATCTGCTAGATAAAAAATGAGGGGAAAGTCATTAAGACAAACCAGCAAATTTACAAAATGTGATATCAGTTTCAAAAACCAATCTGTAAAAGTTTATATTTGTTTCAGATCAAACGCTGTAAATAAAAAATGGATGAAGCTTCTAGGTCTGGAAAGTGAAGGCAATGAGGAAGTGCCTTCAGCTTTAATTCTTTCTAATGACCAGCAGAGGGTGACTCCTTTGTCTGCAAAAATGAATTTGATTGTATCTGACCGCAGAATCATTCAAGCATAAAAAAAAGCGCCTAACTCAAGAAGCAAGCCAGTGTTGTGTCTACAACATTGGATCTTAACAAAAAAACACTTTTAAATTGCATCTTGTTACTAACAGCCAGATGAAAAAAACATAGTTTGTTGCTGTTTCTTTAGTTAAAACTACAAAAAAGAAATTAATTAATTTAAAAAAGTCAAAGATAACACAGTTTGACAGGCATAAAATAGTATTTTTGCATCAACAAGGTGCTATCTCAGTATGGTCCTTAAAAAACTGTACAAAAACTACCTAGAGCAGATGAATAGTATCTGAAAGTCAGTCATGCCCTTAAGAAACAGGAGAAATTCCAGTAAATACCTGACAGAGCCCTGAGAGATGCACCAGACCCTTCAGCTGCTCCCTCCACTGTTTGTTGAAGCCTCATCAGAAATGGTCAAGAAGCCATTCTTAAGGAAGGGAAGCAGGAAGAAATAATAAATGGACTGGAAACCTGTGGAAACAGGTCTTATGGAGTGATTAATCCAGATTTTTATTGTTTTGGTTCAGCTTGTCCAAAAAAAAAGAGATCAGGAGAGAGATACTATAGTGAGTGTCTACAGTCACCTGTAAAACATGGTGGAGGCTCGATCGAGGTTTGGAACAGTGGTTTCAAACAGTTGTGTTGGGGATCTTCTCAAAACTGATGGAATTACGAACGCAGAAAAGTATCATCAGATTTCCATCCGTCATGCAGTACCATGTGGAAAAGATCTGATTGACATCAGCTTCATTTCTCAGCAATGATCCCGAACACACTGCCGATGGAGTAAAAGCATATCTGAATAGAAAAATTTTGTTTACATTATACATGCTTCCCTTAGGCAATATGATTAGAAAACATTGCATAAATTTTCATTGTTATGCAG
>JAVDPK010000263.1:546554-565681 GCA_034780415.1 Cichlasoma orientale
GGGTCTTTACCTTACAATACAAAGCGCCTTGAGGCGACTGTTTGTTGTGAATTGGCGCTATACAAATAAAGTTGAATAAAGTTGAATTGAAAAAAAACCCACAATGGAATAGAGTCCTGGATCTCAACATTATTGAAAGAGTGTGGGATCATGTTACAGAAAATGGAACAAGAGGGTGCCAACATCCAAAGAAGAGCTCTGAATGTCCTTCAAGAAGTCTGAAGAAGTATTCCTGAAGAAATTACAAGAAAGCTTGGCTAAAAGAGTTCAGGCTGTGTTGAAGAATAAAGTCATATCAAATATTGACTTTCAAGTTCAATAAGATTGTACACATGTTATAATAAACCTAAGCTAACCAGCTGTGGGCTGTATTTACCATTCCAATATGAGAGTCATAGTATCCAACACTTGGAGCCCTGAGATTAAAGCAGAGTACCCTTGAGGGCATGGATATTGCCCTTGGGTGTCAGTCAGATCCACCCCATGGTTGTCACATTTGGTTATACTAACTAGAGAGCAATGATCAAAATGTTGGTCTTAAGAACTTGAAATTTTTTTTAGAGAAGCTACACAGACATAGATGAAAATGTTGAATGTGAGGATTTAAAAATGGCAGTCCACAAAACAATGGGAATGTGTGACATTAATGTGTCTTAGTCCATCTTTTATGTATAGCATATGAAACCCTACCAAAATCCAAGAAGAGCCAGATACAGAGGGAAGCAAGGTACACATATGGACAAGACATGTTTACTATGTGTTAGCGAGCTACTATAGTTAGCAAAGCCACATTATCGCATTCTGCATAGCTCTGATTTATAAACATTCCAGTATAACACAAGTTATAACTGTAGATTAACTCACACAAATATGACACGACCCTTTTGATAAAAGATACTCACAAACAGCTATTACAGGTTCACCAGCACAAGTGTTCACTGTCACTCACACAATTTCAGTTTTCTGAAACAAATTCAATAATTTGCAAGTGTAGCTAAGAAGCAAGCAACATGCAGATGTCACCATGACGGTGAGGGATTTCTATTCTGCAGCCTGCTTGTGGTCTGAATTTAAGTGATAAGTCAAGTTTGAGCAGGTTTTGGATGCATGCTGGTAAATAGCATGTGCGAAAGCAATTTACCAAAACGCACATGGACCAAAATTCACCAAAAACTGTTGTCAATCAGTTACGCTGGATTTGTAAACAATGACCACTGGGAAGTAGGAATCTTGGCACAGTATGTGCTTGCTACACGGGAAGCCTCAATAAGTTGCCTGTTGGCTTCTCAGATTGATGCTGGAGGGCATGCATGCTCTAGCTAGTAACTCTTGAAGTTGTGTTAAGTGTGTGCAAGGACTTATATAGTGTAAGGAATGGCAAATAACTGAGCAGACAAAATTGAAATTATTTTCTTGTCAGCTTGTATTATTGTGTTTGTGACTTCTGGCAGGAATAGAGCCACACAGGCATATTTATAGCAAACGCAAGTGACAATTAGACACTATAAAGTCAGTGGAGCATCTTTGTGTTCCTTCTGCTTTGTTTTTATAGTAACAGCTGGGATTGAGTGGTATTGCAGAATTAAGACTTCACCACTAAGTCAAATTGCAGGCAAAATGTTATTGCATAAATCTTTAAAAAAAAACTGCCACAACATTATCAGTTTTTTGTGTTAAGTGATATTATTTAAAGAAAGTGAGAAAGAGAGAAATGCAATTTTTACTAGATGATATTTTACAGCAAAAAAAAAATATATATATATATATATATTTTGTGGTAAATCAAAACTTGAACAAAATAGGTATGGATGTCAAAACAAGCACTCATGATAAATATATAGATTTACCTTGCTTGGGTAAGGTAGCATCATATTACCTTTACAAAAAAAAAAAGGTTGTTTTTTTCTGACTGGTGGTGGTAAGGTTCTTCCAGTTGTTCAAGTCATATTCAGTAAGCACCGGCCCAGAACAAAATAGTCTGGGATGGAGAGTGCTGGGGTGGGTATCCATAATCAACTCTAGTGGGCTGCCTTTAGAGTGCAAACAGCAGGTATCAAACAGTTTAGGATCTATTTGTTGTGCTGAGTGCTTTCCACAAAAGGTTGCATGAGACTCTCTGACCTTGTCAAGGGGGTTAGAAGGAGATTTTACTGAATCCCTTTCTGACTGCAGAAGAGACCAGCAGCGATGTGACAAAGCTCGCACTGATTTCCTTCTGAATTATGCATCTTTAACTTGTTTTAACAGCCATCTGAAACTACAAGACATAACATGAATTTTCTGTCCTTGTATGCATGACAGTTTTGAAAGGATAAAATTCATCTGCGTCATGCAAGCTTTCTGACTGGCGGTACATAGCTTGCAAAAAGATGCATTCCAGCATCTTGTAGCATCAGCTTCTTCACAAATCTCATCCGGTATTTGCATCTCTGGCCTACAACAAATAACTGAATACTGAAACATGACTGAATGATTATGCTCATACCATTCAGGTGTTAATCTAAACATTTGAAGGGCAAATATGGCTTCATCTCGGGAGACGAACGCGGGCATCAGAGGAGGACTGGCGAGTTCAATTACATGAGCAACAGCAATTTGGGGGTTGTCATGTGATATGATGGAGCCAGCACAAATACATTGTGCCATGTCAACCATATGAACTGGGGCAGGCACAATAAAGGCAATGAAATTGATTGAATGTGACTTTGGGGAGAAAATGTCTTCCCACAAGATTTCTTTCCCTTTCAAAATGCCTCAAAGATAATGTAATCTTCATGTTTAACGTCGTCATATCTGAGTCTGCAATCTTTAAGACGGCAAAAAAGCACATGACAGTTGGCATACACTATACATTTAGTGTCAATTATTAACACAGCCTTATGCACTTAACCCAGATAAAAACTGACTGCGGATGACATATTTAAATATGGGAATAAAAGGCACCTATTGATGTTTTTCTTCACCTGATGCTACAAGAGAGATCTGTTTTCATTGTAGCAAATCTCAGGAGGCACGGAGGTAGTTGCTGGAATGGAGTGGTGAAGCGAAGAGCCAGAAGGCAACAGCATCTGCTCTCTCTGGAGACTGTCATCAGCAGTTTGGCCTAAAAGAATGGCTACTTATGTTGAAATGTCTATGCGCTAGCTCTATTTTTTTTCCCCTGACATTGCAATACTGTAGTTCTCTTTGTTAATTTTCAAATTTCATAATGTGCATGCGGTGACATTTGACTTTATAGCGGAATCAAATAGCAGACCAAGTAGCACTCAGTAAATGTCAGTCGGACTTAGGAAATAATGGAGGAAAAAAGGCATTTGCATTAAAGCTTTAAAAAAAAAATAACCGCACCGCGCTGGCAAACTGTTAGCTTTTTATTCTGCTTTTCACCTTCGTTTTCTCATATCACGCACTTCAGGTGTAGAAAGGTTTGTGTCTGGGAAGTTAATGAGTTGTTTCGCCTGAGAGAAATATGCCTCAGTCTTATCCACGACAAAGATATAATGGAAAAGATTAATATCCTTAAAAGAATCTATTAAATGTTAAGATCAACTGATGAAAAAGGTGAGACACTCAATTTCCATTAAACATGAGGAGCCCAGCGAATTGAAAAACATCCGGCTCAAGACTTCAGTTATTTTAATAGCAGTTTTGGCTGATTCTACCCACTAAGACATTAATACTCTACTGAATAAGATTCAAAGGCCAGATTCTCACACTGCCTTCTATGAAGATAATCTTATTTCTTACTTGGCTGAACTTGAGAGTTGGCTCAGGCAGATAAAATAGACACCAACTGTTTCCCATTGACCTTTCCAGAAAGGAGCAGGAGAATGCTTCAGAAAACAAAAACACTCAATGAAAATGCAAATGAATCACTTGAAAAGCATTCCCCACGATTCCAATGTAAGCTGTTTACTGGTAGTGATTTATTGATCTGAGGGAAAAGAAATCTGAGTTGTTAAACCAACACCGAGATATTATCTCCTTCTATTATTGAATCTTTGAAACTGTTTGCACACCACTTGCCTTTCTTGTGTCACAGTCATGCCACCAAACAGAGCGCGTGTGGAAGGTGCATGTGAGGATTTTTTTTTTTTGTGATATTATAGCAGGAATGCCTGTAGAAGTATATGACTTTTATCTAACAGACTCCCCCCTCCAACACACACACACACACATGCACACACACCCACACACACACTGTTGTTTAAAAGGCATTGTGTGCTGATGCATGACATGAACTACAGTATGACATGTTCTCTATGTCTGATAGGAATCAGCCTCAGGGGCACGGTGTCATTGTAATCAGCAGTAATATCATCTTAAAATGTCATTTTTTAAGGCGGCTAAACTTTCAATGTTTCCTATTATGTCAACGGCAGGCACAGCTTAGGGGAAGCGAAGTATAAAACTGCTCCATAGTTTTTCCTGAGACATCTCCAGCTCTCCCACCTTGAGCAAAACTCAATGATTTATTGACATTTTTACTCTGCTATGTCACCCTCAGGACAAAGTAACAGCCAACACCTTGTCTTGTAAGGCTTGCTATTTGGGAAGGTAATTTGAAATGGAATCGGACAGGCATTAAGAGTAGATCTATATTGCCATTATTTGTAAAAAACACATTACTTGATGCATGCCATTCTGCAAATATAAGAACAAACATGTTGCTTTTGATGTGCCCCTAAAAACCTCATCACCTGGTATGTAACATTTGGGCCAAAAGCTCTTGGGAACTTAGGGCTGTCTGCTTTCTGGCTGTATCTGTACCCACCATTTTAGATTTAGAAGACAACTCTTGTGGCCATTCTCACAAAAATCATCCTTGCTTTTCAGAGAGCAGCCGTCAGAACCATTCAGGAAAGAGTCCATTGAATCAGCAGTGCATGAACCTTCTTCAGACAGATACTGGTGGTATGTCGGTCAGGAAAAAGTGTGTTTGATTGGCTTGTTGCACTGCAAAACTGATAGATATAGATTCAGGGGATTTTTTTTTTCAATTCACAACAAAGTTTGTTTTGTTTGGTTGTTCAGCTGTGAGTGAAGAAAAAGAAAAAAGAAAAAAAATGTGAATTTTTCTTGTGCTGTTTGTTTTAATATTGGAACTCATTTATCAGAGTATAAATATATTAGCTTCAGAAAATGACAGACTAAATGAGCATGCAATTGATGTGCACTATATTTATCTACGTGGTCGTTTTCCTACTGATACTTTACATATTGCTTATTGTGAACAAAGCTCCCGAAAACAACAAAGCAAACAATATCTGATATCTGATAGAGTATTCATTTGATGTGAGCTTCACTGTTGTCCAAAACCTTTTAAAAACATATTAGGGAGCCACACGATTGAAGTGAACACAGCCATTAAAAGCACTGTAAATTAGTTTGAACTGACTGCATGTAAACAGCCCTGCGATAGACTAGCGACCTGCCCAGGGTGTACCCTGCCTCTCGCCCTGTGGTAGCTGGGATAGGCTCCAGCCCCCTTGCGACCCTGAATTTGATAAGAAGAAATGAACGGATGGATGGATGGATGGATGGATGGATGGATGGATGGATGGATGGATGGATGGATGGATGTCCAGGGTGTACCCCACCACTTGTCCAATGGCAGTTGGAATAGGTTCCATTAAGACCACTGATTTTAAGTCCAGGTCTTGTGTAATTTGCCATACCTCAGTCCTTTTCCCCGTTTCCCTTCATTAAGAATGGCTTCCTGACAACCACCCTTCAACTGAGATCATTTCTGATGAGGCAGTAGATCAACTGCCCTTTAGTTGATCACCAGTGGATCGACTGAAGGGCCAGATGTGTCTCTCAGTTCCTGTGTCAGGTCTTTAAGGACATGACTTTCAGGTACTGTTCATCTGCTGTAGATCGTTGTATAGGCCTGCCACTTATTATTTTGCCCTCCACATGTCCAGTTTCCTCAGTTGCAGTGTCACCATGCAGTGTCCAATGCTAAGTTTTCTGCACACCATGCAGTGTCCAATGCTAAGTTTTCAGCTAGCACGTAACTCAACTTCTTGTTGCAAAAAGACCATTTTATGCCTATCAAACTGTGGTGTCATTTGAGCTTTTTGTACATTCACCTAAAGAAATGTGAACAAATGATATGTTTTTGCAACAGGCTGCTGGTCACAAAGTGCCTATAGACACAATTCAAAATTGGTTCTTTTCTAGTTTTCCTGTTATGTGTAAACACAACACTGGTTCATCTCTTGGGTTAGATGCCTTTTTATGCTAGAATGATTCATAGGACAGTGTTAAGATGCTTAGCAAACAATAAAAAAAATTGTCATGTATAAGGACTGGACTGAAAATGAGCGAAAAACAGCCAGTGTTCAAAGAAAAACATTGAAAGACCTTCTGAAAGCCTGGAGAACTATTCCTCAAGACCACTTTAATAAATTATGAGAAAATCTGGCTTCTTCCTCAATCACTAAAACACCCTGCTCTCCACGGAGCAGGTGTAAGCAGCCACAACACGCACAGCTCACAAGCTGTCTCACAGAGGCTTGCTGGCAATGGAGCTCTCCTCTCTCTGGCCTTAAGTACACTGGTTTAATTGCTGAGTTGAGTCAGCTGTACAAAAGGGGCGGTACCTAAGGCTGGAGAAAGAGCAAGCTACACCCATTAGGTCAAAAATCACAGCAGGCCCTGCCAGGGCCGTAACAAATAACACTTTTTGTTACTTTCCCACATGTGTGACAGAAGCAAAATATAAAGGTGGCTTGAGACTTTTTTACAGCGCTGTAAGTGGCTACTTTATGACCGCAAAATTCAAAATACCAAAAAATATATATGTAGCTTTTGTTTAAAGGGGACATATCATACAAAATCCACTTTTTAGCCCTTAAATACTTTTTTTTGTGTACTTTGAGTGTCTAGGAGTGCAGAAAATTAGAATTTATTCTCTCCTGGTGCTCTTTATATTCTTTTTGGGTCATATTTTTCAGTCTGTTCAGTTTTCTCTATTCCCTATTACATTTTCTTGTCTGTTACGTGTCAGTATTTGCTGTGGAACTGCTAAACAAGGTCATGGACTTCCGGCTAACCAATTTTGTGAATCCGCCATTTTTTTCTTATAGCGATTTTGTAGTCCAAGTTCAGTTATGCCGAAGGTGCAAGTAGACAAGTCACAATGTTCGGTTGTTGGGTGTATTAACCCACACGATTACTTACATCGCCCCCCGGGATCAGAGTTTCTTCGAAGTGCCTGTTTCTCTGCCGGTAGATAATCGTATCGCTGCTATCAAACTACAAAAATGGTCAAACGGGGTGGAGTGGAACGCTCTGCGACCTGGAGGGGGGCGGGGCGTGAAATGTCTCATTCACTTTTAAAGAGACCGCACCAAAACGAGCTGCTCTAAGACGCGCCTCAGAAAAGGTGTAAACAAGGGGTCTGTGGAGCTACAATAACGACCAATTCAGACCAAAGCATTGCAGTTCTACTTTATATAGACCACAAGTGAATGATTTACATATAAAAAGGAAAGATTTAAAAGCATGATATGTCCCCTTTAAGGTTTATTATTTCTGACCAAGCTGCAAACAAGCTCTTCACTGCACGTTACTAAGCTCTAACCTCTTTCAGTTTGTTGACAGCATGTTTTATGTGGCTTTGTTGTGTGTGTCTGCGTGTCTATGAACTGTGTTTGTTTATGTGTGTCTGAATCTATTTCATGCTTCAAGATCCATTACTAGCTATCCATAAATGGTAGCTGAACATCAAGGATGCACTGGCGCTAAGTTCAGTAGGGTCAATGCCAGAAAAATCTTTCAGTGTCATATTACAATACGCTTTTGATACATCAGTTTATTTTCACATGTACTGCTTTTTGTTGTTCTTGAATGCAGCAATTGGAGAATTAATATATTATATATATATAATCTTTATCTTTTATAAAAGACGCAGAGAAAAGCAAATATTTAACAGATGATTCAGTGATAGATTAATCACATGTATTCAGAAGTAACGGTACATCTTTTTTGCCTTTTCTTGATATAGTGCATAAGTCACTTTTAACAATCAACTTTAAGTCATTGATGCTATTTGGTATCAGATCAAAAAGTAATTTGACGGTATCAGTCACACCAATTGCAAATATTTAACTTTGACCATATGCCCCCATCATGCGTTGGGTTCTGGGTAATTGTCTGTGTGAGTCACAGGAATAAAGATCAATGGCAGTATTGATTTCAGGGTTCTGTGTTTGAGATACTTGGTCTCCACTGTGCTCCAAGAATTTCACATATTTCTGAACAATCTCCCTGTGAAGCAGATGACTTGAATGAAGTTCAGTCCTTTGTTAGCACAGTGTCATCATGCAAAAACCTCTATAAACTATTAATGGCTTCACCATCTCTGGAAACTATTGTTCTGCTCAGAACAACTCAGCAATTTATGCGGCCTGGCTTTCTCCTATATGTCCCAACCCCCCCACACAGTTGACTCTGCCAAAGCCACAGACGTTAATGCTGTGTTGTAATGTGCGTACATCTCAAGCAGTTTCTTGCTGTTTCTCTCACTCTGGGTATTCTTCGCTCCTTCCTGAACTGGGAATGCACCCTGTCTTCCTGAGCAAGCATCAAAATAAAATGTGATGTCTTTATGCCGTGGAGATGGCAGTGTGAGAGCTGCAGGCCTTGGGCATGTTCTGCATGCCAGTGATATATATATATATATAAAAAATCTAGACACAATTCAAAAGTAGAGCTCACCATGTAACGAAGGTGGTGGGAAACAGGGAGGATCTAGCTGTTTCCCACTCATACAGATGGGTGTTGATTTACTTCAAATAACAGCTCTCACCCCCCCATGATCATCATTATGTCTCCATAATGGTGTGCTGAAGGACTCCCCCACTGTAGGTGAAGATTACCTTCAGATGAATGGACATTATTATTTCGCAAAACAATCTGATTTCAATTTTCCTTTTTTCTGAACATGTGAAAACATGTTCTTAATCTTCTTTTATGCACCTTCCTGTTACAAAAAGAAGGTGTGCTCAGGACTGAAGGGTTTTTTTTTTCTCCTCCTGAAATTTTTGTTACTTGTTAATCTAACATCCTGACTTTCTGGCTGTTTTTTTTTTTTTTTTTGGGATTAATTTTTAATCCCTTAAAAACATTAAACATGTCCTCAGTTCCCTAATGTACAACTGATTTGAGACACTCAATTAAAAATGAAGAGAATAAAATGAACTATTGCCTCAGGAGAAAATGAAATGGATTCTAAATGTAAATAATTACTAATCATGTGGTCACAGCTACATGAGCGATACCAGTTTCCCTTATTTGCATTTGTTAGAAGCATATGTTTAGATGGAGTCCCACTATGCCATCTAATCCAGAGGCAGTCTGGCTTTAAGACATGTGATACAGTCTTTACACTCAGCCAAGCTGTACGTGAACATTTGTCTCTTAGTGTTCGCTGAGGAGGGACTCAGCGAGCGCCGCTGTTCAGAGGCTGCCTCTCACTGGAAGGATGCAGACGGTGAAAGAAGAGATTCCACTACAGTTAATTAAGGAGCACTCTGCACGTGCCTATAAAAGCGAAGGGACAAATGAATTCAGGGTCAGTGGGAGCAGCTCTTTAAGGGGAAGCAGGTATAATTCAAAGGTGGAATTGAAAGAGCTGTAAATCTATTTCCTGACGGTCATTTCTGAAACACTGGACTGTTGCTATCAAAGTGTGGAACAGGGAGACAGAGTCAGTGGAGTTCCCTGCTCGAGCCAAATTCACAGTTATTGGATGGGATTAGCATGAGCAGAATTATGGATGGATTTATGCCATTCTGTTGAGATATTTATACACTCTTTTTCGGGTTGCTCAGGTAAGGTAATCTTTTTTTTCCCTAATTCCTGTGATTGTTTGACATTTAGATTTTTGTGTCAACCTTCTAAAAGAATGAAAAATGTGAAATTGCCACACGTAAAGAATAATTGTTCTCTTTGATACAGCGTTATTGTACCTCATTCTATGATATGACTTAATATGGATTATGCTTAAATTTGCATGCTCTGTTTAGCTAATTATCTATTTTATTCCCACCCAAGGTTTACAAAACCAAACTAAATAAGTGAAATGACAGAAAAAGACAACCCAGCAGTAGTAATAGATGAAAATCCACATTATTTTCTTCCCTAAGATTTGATCAAAGTTTTTAAGCACTTGAAAATGCAATGTCATGTTGAATTTATTTAAGTTAAATTAAAATGTAAAACCTAATAAATATATCCTGATGTGAATTAATTTCAGGATAGAAACCTTTTTTTTTTATCATCCTGTTTATAGATTTCCTCCATATGACCAGACACATTCCTCGCAGTTGCTCTATTTTTTTCTTCCTCTTTTTCTTATCTAAACAGCGTGGTGAGACATTACAAGCCTTTTGATTCCTATTACCACCATGTCACTGTCATATTATTCTGACAGATACAGAAAAGCCACAGCAGCCAGCTGCTTGCAAAATCTTATCTTTCTTTAAGTTTGATTTTGGTTTTGAGGCAGGAGCACAGCTCAGGAGTTGAAGGGAGTCAGCCTGTCAGGGGAAATTTCTGCTGCATGGGAAAAAGTCCCCAGGGATCACTCCACATTTGCAGTGTTGTGGCTCAGGGACAAGACAGGGCAAACTAGGATGAAATAGTGAAGAACTCATACTTATATAATCATGCTAATGATAAATTCTGATGACTAAAAATCTCCACTGAGGGGCGTTAAGGCCAAATTGCCGACAAAAAAGCTTTAAAGAAAACTGAAATGGGTTCATTTTTGCTCAAGACTCCAGATGTGTGCATGCAGAGGGGGATGTGGCAGAGGTGGTGGTGAGAGCGGGTAAGGTCATAGGTTGAGAACATAATGCACTGTGGGTTGATTCCAGTTCTACTGGTCCTTAGCAGATGTGTCCTGTCATGTCCTGGCTGCTCTGCCTGTGCCTCTGGGTCAGTGTGACTGCCATCCAGCTGTGTCAGGCCACTTTCTATGACACCATCCAACAGCATCCTGGGACGAGGCCTGGGCGGACCACAATTCACATGATTGGTGAGTCCTTTTGTGCTTCCTTACTTGTTTGGCATAACACAGACAGCATAAAAAATGCCAAAAAAAAAAATAAATAAATAAATCAGAGTCACCTCCATTTATTTCCATTGCCTCTTGAGTACTGTTACTGGGTTTGGTTGCTTAAGTGCTTAATTAGATTGCTCGGAGAAAATAATAGCCCGCTTTATTTAAGTCTTTATTTCATTAATATATTAGTGATTAACAAATTATTTAGCAGGCACATTGTACAGTGGCTGACTTTCATTAAGATTTGCACCACATAGCTTGAGAACCTCCACTGAAGATCACACGGATAAACAATGAATGCCTTTGCTCTTTCCTTCTTGAGCTATTACAGTTGATATTCATGCTACGCTGCTCCCCCTCAATTTGATCTGTGCGATTGTGTTGACTGTGAAATTACACTGAATGGAATATGAGTGAAGCATTGCGGTCGAACTTTTGTTTTCATCAGGCGGACGTGAGCCCTGGTTATGGTAAATAATTATGATCTCCGAATTCAACAGAGAAGAGGAAGCTGAATGCTGTCAGAACTTCAAAGGGAGAAGTAGCTGCATGAATGTGCAGGTCCTGAGTGTCTGTTATTCCTCTATGCACTGGTGCACCTCAAGCATATCAGCAAGAAGTCTTTTCAATATTCTCAATATTGTGAGTCAGAAGACTTCCTGTTCCAACACCTTCATTTCATCACTCACGTGTGTGCGTGTGAATTGTAATAGAAAGAAAATATAAAAGAAAGGGGAAAAGACACTGGCAAATGGGATATCTTCTCAAAAGTGGTCTCATGTCAACAAAAGGAAATTGAATTAATATTTCAACTGCGCATTCGGGTCCTTTTTGGAGAAAAGGAACATTTCAGGTTCCTGTCTTACTGCAAGTGTAAATGTCCTGTCATTCCATTTATTCATAGACCCCACCTCTGGACAAATGAGATGCCAGTTTTATGAGAGGAGGATGGGATGCCTGTCTGGATTGATTTTGACACTCGGACATTTGTTCTGTGCCGCGTTGTGTGCCTGTTGGATTGGTGGGAGGATTGGGGTTGACGGGTCATGAATTGGTGGCAAGAAGGCCATTGGCTACAGACCACTGGGCCAATCATTAAAGGCAGCAAAATGCCACGGGTTCACGGTGACTGGTATTACCAGAGGAAATCAAGATTACCTAGGGTGAGAGATCAGTTGTGTCCTTGCCAATAGGACTTTAGATCTAAAAGGAGATCAAATCATTCATGTGTAGTGCTTTTGGGATCAGCTAATTGTGACCCGCTCTTTATATTTCTTGAATACATTGAAACTCTAGATAAGTTATCAGTTTTAAATTTTAAAAAAACCCTGTCTTGTGAAAAGGCATCTGAGAGAGGAAGATTACAGATTTATTATCACCACTGTGTCTCACACTCCAGATGTGTTCTCAATAATAATTTCTTTTGACATTGTGGAAGTGCCTGTTCCGTTCATTCACTGACATATTGGCAGCCTTATTGCAAAGAATGTGTGTCCAGAAGTCCATTAGCTAGATGACCCTTGACTAGGTGCCTGTGTGTGCTCAGTGAATTGAACAAGGTGGCCTGCTTTCCACCCTACAGCTCTACTTACAGATTGCTGCCTGCCACTCTCTCAGATATGCTTTGGGCTATTCTCTGCCTTCCTGGTACAGGCAGTGTTGCTCTCTGCGGTATGATTCATGAGGTGCTGTATTTATTTGGTGCAAAGAGCGTGAACAGTGCACAAAAGAGAACAGATTGTGTTTGTCTTGCATCCGTAAAGGGCCGGGCAGAGATGTTGCTTTTTATTTGGGGTTGTGCATTTCCCGACCCCTGAACATGTCCAGAGGAAAGGACAGAAATCACAGATGGACAATTTTCTCTGTCTAAAATACTGACTTGATAAACAAACAAACAAACAAACAAAAAATACCCTCCCCGACTTGCAGTGATTCTAAAATATAAGCTAGACACTAAAGATATATTTATATATATTTTAAATGCTTTGCTGGTATGGCTATTTACACTTCTGCACCTCAGTTGTTGTGTGATATTTGTTAAGACCCAAATACATGCTTCAGTTCAGAGGGAACAAAGGTGTGTTGAATTTACTGAGCAGCAGTCTAGATTCAGGAGAAGAAATAATGCTATCGGTGATGCAGTGCATCATGTGGAGGTGTTAGCAGAAACTACAACAAACAGTAGATAGTGGCTGCCTGAGGTGGCCTTGCTCCCTCATGAACTTACTCCCACCAACATTTGGCTTGGCAGGGTCAAACTGTTCATAACTGAAAGGTCACTGAATCTCAACACTGTGCAGATAATCTCTTATCTTGTGGGTACTGTAAAACATTTAGCTGTGAGTGAACATGCATACCCAGAGAAGATATGCAAAGCAGCAGAACTGGGGATGCAAACAGAAGTAGCTCACTTGCATGTTAAAATCTGTTCATATTTAAGTCACAAATACTGAGTGTTATATTCTTGTAAAGTTATCCTTCCTCCTCAAGAGCCCCTCTTAAAGATAGTTCCTTCAAACATCGATGAAATTTCAATGTTAAGCAGCTTAAATCATCCCTCCTCTAATATATGGAGTGAAACTATAGTTTCATTTTTTTTTTCTAGAGTGAAAATACCACATAAATCCCTCATGTCTCCCATTCTGCAGCTTTAGTGGGGACTAGAGGATCAGGACTTTTTTCTGTGCCTCAACAAAAGAAACCACTCGCTGGCAAAGCTCACAATGAAACAAACATGAAAAATGGATTTTCGGCTGTCACAAACAAAGGTTGTATCCACTATGCACTGTTTTAGACACTGACAATTTAATAGCCTTATATAAGGCATCCTGGAGGCACATTATTTTGACATACATCTTCCTCCACCCCTCCCCTAGACCTCGTCTCAACCACGCTCTCACTAGTGCCATCGCTGCTCTGCTGCAGTGCCAATGGGAAGTGGCGTGCAGCCTCAGCCTGAGGCTTTGCCACATCTGGAGCTCAGCAAACCCACTTTATCCTGATGCTGTTACACATGTTACTGTTACACTGAAAGACCACTGGCCACTCTGTGAAACACCAGAAACTTCCTCTACCGTCTACTAAAAAGATTTCCCGCTTTAATGGCTCTGCTGAAAGCTGAGGCGATGCTTGTTCAGCCATCATATTTTAGAAAGTATTCATGTAATTTCCTTGGTTAGCCCTGAAAGAAAAATATATTCTTAAGTAAATGAATCTGAGGACAATCAGTGGCCTAATTATTACTGTATGCTCACAGCTACAAATAGGTTTTACATATTCTAGTATTTCCCATTTATTTCCTCTTTCAGGCTATGAATTATTCATAAGAGAGCGCTCCTCTAAGCTTGTGGATATTTGTTTAAACAGCATGTTTAATTGAAGTCTTTCTGCCAATTCTGTGCCGGGCTATGGTTTTGTGGTCACAACGCTTATATGCGAAATGAATTTCTGTGGCCCACAGCTTAATTAATTTGCCAGGCTTCTCTCTCTCTCGCTCTCTCTCTCTCTCTCTCTCTCGCTCTCTCACTCTCTCTCTCACTCTCTCTCTCTCTCTCATGACTTAACCAGCTATTTCTTATCGAAGCCAAATTTTCTAAAGTATTAATAACAGAGGTGTTAATGGCACACAAAGTTTATCCGCCTGATGTTGCAGGTCATAAAACTATATTTTCTTTCTCGGGTCTTTAGAGAACTGTACCAAATTGAAGACGAAATAATTATAACATCTCAGAACTTGATATTAATGAATAATGACCTTACCTGACCAAAACATTTCAAGGTGCCACGTATATTTTCTATTGATGCATTTTAACACTGTCCATTATATGCTGTATTTATGTACATATCCTATTACGAATAGGCTACTGTAACTGCTTAATAGCACCTATTCATGAGTCAGAATAGTAATTGCAAATCCATCACATCTTGAGATCATTACATTGCTGGCAGCAGCCTACTATTTTGCTCTGAACCTCATTATATCTCAGGTAGCACTGTCAAAGTCATATCTCATTGATCATCAGGTACGAACAAATATAATCCTCATCATCCTTGGCAGCAGCAATGTCTTCATTTTCAGATTTACTGCCGTTAAAGCTCTCCATCCCAGCATAAAAGTGTTTCAGTCCCATCACCGCATACTTTATGTGACAGAAAGGTGACCTAACCAAACTTATTCATCCTTATGTCTGCTTTAATTCATAATATCAGTGACCCAGAAGGAGCCAAAACAAGAAAACACACTCTTGCATACCTCAAGACCCTCAAGCCACTCTAAAGTCTAGTGGAGCATATATTGCATGTTTTAAGCAAAGTGGAAATTATGTAAATATCCCTGAAACCAAAATATACTCTATACTTTAAATTTGATTTAAGGATTTGAAGGCAACAGCTACCCTGATTCTAAGATTGAGAACGGCAGGTTAAAATGGGAAAACAGCTGGGAATGAAAAAAGGCCTGGGAAAAAAAAAAAAATTGACCAGTAGATGATGCAAAGTAAATAGTGACTGAGAATGCAAAATTTTTTTGAATCTTTACAATGAGTTAGACAGTCAGAGAAGTCCAGTGAGGTGCAGTGTCCAATCATATCAACAGATTCTCAATGAAGAGAGAATCTTTAGACTGTCACCAAAGATAATCATCGCTCACGTCTCCTCCAGGCAGTCCCCTTGCTGCATCATGGTCACTCTTCCAAACAGTAAAAAGGCAGCTGAGATGTACTTCATGATCTGGATCAATTGAACTGAAGGCTGAGACGAATCAGAGAGTTTTGATGTGCTTAAAATATTACATTGTAATATTTAAAAAAAAAAAAAAATCAGTAATATGATATATCTTACAGCACTCTTGATCTGTCCTCAAAGAACTTCAGAGCGCACCCCAGTCTGGGAACCACTGCTCTAAAGTCTGTTTAAGGGTTTAAAACACAGTTCACCTAACAGTTCATTTCCATCCATCACTAAGAAACAGAATGTCAAATGCTTATGGCTTAAACTCCTACTTGAATGCCTGCATGTAAATAGTTTGTGCACTAAGCCAAAGAAGCTCCTGAGGAACAAACACAATGTACTCCTAAAATTAGAGCGTTTGTGTCGGAGCTTTGCTCACATGAACTGTGGCCTCTGGCCAGCTGCTTCTCTAAGACATTAGCGCCGCATAGAAGGCCTGCTATTTAATAACTGCTGAGAATAGTGGAACACATTTTGCCCGAAAATGACGTTATTATGTTTCAAACAAATTTGTCTCTTCTGGGTGCAAGAAGCGCTGCATCCTCTCGGGGTCATCAGCTAGATTGTTAGACCCTGGTTTTGTTTGTAGTTAGCAGCAATATTTCTAAATATGTTGCTGTGACAGCTGACATAGCTCAAGGATAGTTGACTCTGAAACCCCGAAATCCTGATAAAAGTGCTCAGTCTGCTTTAATCCAGAAATAGTCCAAAACAAAACTCAGCTATTACAGACACCGTCCTTTGTGTTGTGTGCAAACAGCGAACGCGCGTGTTTGCTAATAATAAACAATGCTCTGGAAAGTTATGGAGCCAGTTTATCTGTGGCCGAAAATAAATGAGCTGCTTCTTAAATGAGTTTATGCATACAATTAAAGTTTCATATCAATTAATGCATGATGATGATGTTCGGTGTAATTAGTATTAAAGTTTCATTATGCTGAGTTGTACATCTGCTTTAGACCAGGGCATGGTTTTAGAAATGTTTGAATGGAGCTGTTTGGTGGTGCTGGGTGACTTATTGTAAAGATAAAGAAACACATTTATTAAAGGGAATATTAAACTTCACATTAATAATATTTAAAATTGTTTATAATTTTTTTTAAAGCCTTAGATATTCAAATATGAAATAATAAATATCTGCTATTTCTAACCCTGGATCGCCCATAGTCATAGACTAGATAAGAGCTAATGCCACCTTGGACGCAGACATGCCTCCCAGAACTCCTAGAGGCAAGACACCCCGACTGAAAAAGACATAAAATAACTACATTTCATTTTGTGTTGGATTTATATTTTGCTTTTTACTTTATGCCTCCTCTTGTGTGCCTTGGTTGTTGCTTTGCTGGTTTTTGTGGTTGTTTGGTGTCTCTTTTTTAGTTGTTTGGTTTTGGTTTTGTGGCTGTGAATCTGTAACCACCTTCCAGCCACATAGCTGGGCTCTACTTTTTTTTTTTTTAGCCAAAAAAGTTTCCCCCTTTTAGAGGTGAACACTTAAGCCCACTGAGTTACAGGATAATAGACTACAGTAAATGTTTTGCCAGGCACCGTGACAGCACTTCAAATTTCTCATTATTAATGACATGAAAAAATCAATTCAGCCTTTTTATCCTTTGTTCCTATGTCAGTGAATCAAAACAAGCCTTCACACTGGAAAGGATCCCACCATCACAGCACTTCACAGTAATTGCTGATGTCAGTGGTTGCACAAGTGTTCATGTGTGAGCACTCATTCTCTTTAATTCAACATTTTCCCCAGGAATCAAAAACTACCAGTGAATTAGTGATAGCTCCTGCCCCCAAACTTTGTAAATATTATATCAGAAAGTCCAGACGTTCTCGTCTCTTGTGTGCTGAGGACTGCTTCAGCAAACATGCTCCCTGCCAATGTAAAATTCTACCCTGCTGACTAGTTTTCCAGTTTAGCCACATTGTGGGCGTGTAGAGATGTAGACCTTGCCACAAAGTGTTTTCTCTGACTTTTTTTTTCTTTGTAAAGGATTTTTGAGGTGTGGCAGACCTCAGGCTCGTCTCGCTCCTCAGATGATTTTGTTACTTCACTGTTGGCCACTCACGGAGGCATTTAGATGCTGGGGATTTTATGATCAAGCTGAAACAAGAAATCTAGCTAAAACTGGGTCTGCAGATTCAGAATCTCTTGACAAACACCCTCGTGGTACCCAAACAGCATAATGGTGAAGAAGTATTACTTCTATTAATTCATGCTCTGTATTTGTAGTGTTAAAAATGGGACCTCATTTCCACATTTCTGATTTTTTCAGTGAAGGAAATACTTTTTGCAGACTGGGAATTATGCTTGAGAGATCATTTCACATGGCATTGCCTTTGTGGTAGCCTATTTTAAATGCTTGGCAGGAATATGAAATTCATTATCATTACTTAGACCTCATTAAACTGAAAAGAAGCATCTCAACTTGCTAATTGGTTCCAAGGGGGAGGGTAGTATTAGGAATAAGCAAAGTAATTAATATTGAGTTTATCAGGCTCTCATGCAGATTTTATTTTATTTTTTTCTGCTCCTAATATCTCCTTGGTGTGCCATAAGTCTTCTGGCATATTTACACTACAGATCCAATTACCTTTCCTGCAGAGATTGGATAATGCACGTGTGAAAATGGGAGACCAAAGTGGGGATATTATGTTTTGTCAAATATGAAGAACATGATGGAGGGACTAAATGAAACATTTCAAGTCGTGCATAACTAGAAGAAATTAAATTACAATAAAAAAGACAGCGCTTTTTATGGGTCTGCATTAAAATCTGATCCAATGTCAAGCAATTTAACAAGAACTTTACGAGGCAGTCAGTGAAACGAACACGTCCGCAATGTCTAATTTAAAGCATGTTGTGCATTCGTTCACAATGTTTCAATATACAAAGCAAATTTCCTATATCGTCCTTAATGGCGGGAAGATGTGTTTAAAATGTTGATCCTGCGGCACAGTCTGCCAGTAAAGAGAATATCTGCTACATTTCTCCCCTTATCAGCACTCCTACATAATAATCGGCACTGTCTCTTGAGAGAATAGTCATGAAAGGTCATTTAATCTTTGCATTACGCATGTTACACAGTTTACATGCTGCTAGCGCATCGGCACCCAGGGTGGATTTGTCTGGTTGGCAGTGAGAGGGCCAGCAGTCACATCAGAGGCGAACAGCCTTTCTCTAAAGGCTCTCTGTTTTGGCTCTATCTCTCCTTCCTTTTCTTCTCACTGAATGCAATTCTTTCATCTGAGCAAGCGATCTAAAAATATGAAATACCAGTTCTGGACATTTGCGAGTCGGGGGGGGGGGGGGGGGCTA
>JAVDPK010000263.1:565691-592648 GCA_034780415.1 Cichlasoma orientale
CCCCCCCCCCCCCGAGAGAGAAGGACAAGAACAGCTTGACATTTAAAAATGAATGACATCACACTGACAGAAGACATATTTTTACAATGCATTTTTGTCCATGTGCCCCCTCTCTGAAAACTCTGGAGTAATTGTGTGCTACAATAGCGTAATGTACATAGAGTGGCTTGTTTTATGTGTGTTTAATGGACATGAAAGCTGCTGTGTGATTGCTGTACTTTGCTGTCATGCTCAACATGGCACACCATAAAAACCAAATAACTACTGGCCTTTTTCATGTGTGGGCCCCGCTCACTGAAGAGTCGAAATAGCACGTAATATCCTTGATCAGGACAACGGTGGCGCCGGTGTCCCGGTCCTGTGTTGCATGTGACAACGTGAGACGACAGACTTTGAGGCTCACATGCAAATGAGAAACCCATTCTCCACTACTCGCCGCTTCCTTTGTTGCATGCAGTTTTCATGCATCTTAAAACAACACCACGCTCTGCTCTGTGAGTAGTCATTTGGCATTTCAATATAGTATCACCCATGTTTGGCCCACTGCACAAGACCAATCTTATGGTCTTCTTGTGTGACGTGCTGTCAAAAACCACCAAGCATATTTCATGAATATCCGTACTTTTATTTGTCATGGACGGCGCCTTTTCAGAGTAGAAAATGGTAGTGTTGATACCTCTTTCTGTCAGGCACACGCACACACAACTGTAAACTTACATCACGCAACAAAAAAACAACAACTTTAATTTGTTTTTTTTTTAAAAAAAGAATCTCCACATGTATTGACACCAATTAATCCCCAAAGCTGCTGACAAATTCTCTTAATTCTTAAAGCATTTTCAATTCTCAAATTTACTCGAGCGTTGTTTTAAAACTCGTTTACACTACTGCATAACTCCTCTGCATTTTCTCCAGACTCAAAACAAATCTGTCTCGGAGTGTATCGAGCAACATGTCACTCACTTTCACCCCAGTATTTATGTCTAGAATAACAACAGTACTGCAGGGATTTCAGATGTTTTTGCAGAAGGCAGGGAAAAAAATAGACACTCAATTTGACACCATGCAGTCACATGTTTTGTGCCTCTCACTGTCTTCCATCTGCATTAATTTGACATTCTCTAATCTGGCGCTCCCACTTCCTGTCAGCAACAGAACTGCTGTACCCTGCTGGCTTGGATGTCTACAGAGAGCATGCACAGAGAAAGTGAAGCCTATTAAGGGTCACCTTGGATGCATTTCCCATTAATAGGTGACAGGCATGGTGCTCTAAAACACAGACTTCTGTGGTTGGGAAATCAGGGCCCGCTGTCTCTGATAAATGACTTTTGAGCTAGAAAAATAATTAACCACAGGAACTATGGACTTTCCAGGGACTTACATGTGACATGGACTCAGCCCTGAGCTTGTTTGGAGTTATTCAGATGTCACACAGTTATCAAGATATATTGTCACATGGCACTTGTGCACTGTACAAGCATACATTCAGAACAGGGTGTACACAGAGTGCCACCGGCTGCCAGTCACTGGAATTCAAACCCCCAGGAGAGAAACTGGTTATCTGCTAAATTGAGTCCCTTAGGCTTTCCATTTGGTTTGTATATGGAGTGTAACAGTGACTACTCTCGGTGCTGTCCTTTGAGTTATATTCAGTGTTCATTAAATCATGGTGTTCAGACTCCCTATATGAATTACACATATAACATTTTTCATGTATACAGTGTTCCGAATGCCTGAAACAGATGGCAGAGAAGTGTTGTCATTCAGAGGGTATACTTGCTATCAGTGTCTCCAGAGACAACCCCACAGTCTGGGCTCATTACAGTAGACAGCAAGCCATTGCATACTTATTGCGTAGTGACATTTCTATTGAGATAAACTGACCATTTTCCTCTGTGCAATAGCTGTTTCATCACGTCTGAAGAACCATTTACTGGTCCCATATGAACCCTGCTCACATTCATTAGGCAGGCAGAACCGCAGATCCACAGAAATTCAGAATTGGTGCTACGCGTTCATGTCACGCATGATTTGACAGCATTTGCCTTCAACCAGCCTTGCTGTCCATAACTCATCGAATTTCGATGCAGTGTTGTTGGCTTCCAGCGTGACTCATTGTGCCGGAGAGCATTGACTGAACGACACTTGCTGTCCATTGAGCAGATGAGACACTGCTGATGCCAGGTGTTGTCATTTGTGTAGATAATAGCATCACATTTAAGGGTTTTGACAATTTTCCACGCGGTAAACTTGTTCTACACAGAATCCTCAGTGAGAAGTTGTGTCGAGTGCCAGAAAGATTTTTTTTTAGATTTCAAAAAAATCAATATCAAATTGATTTTACATTAACTATCAACACACTGTTACATTTTGATTTGCAGACACAAAACGAGCCGCTGGATGCTTTACAAATCACGGAGTGGAGATGAGTCCAGAACTAATCTTAAATGAGCCACCTCTCTTCCACACCTCCTCCTCCTCTCCTGCCCCCCCCCCCCCAATTTTACCCTTTGTTCTATTTGGTATAATTTTTCAGACACTGCAGCTCTAAAGTTGGGCACGACAGAAAAGTCTAAGAACACATCAGATAGACCCACTGTATATAATTATTTGCTATAGGGTATGTTATTCATGCTTGACCTTGGAAACCAGTCTGCTGATTTTGGGAAAAACATAAATATTTCTTCCAGCACAGCATTTCTGTACAGTACTTAAGGTAATGATCTCACTATTACATCCATTTGTAGCCCTCCTGGACTCTTTGATCATATCGCATGGGTTGTGGATGTTAAACTAAATGTGAAGATGTATAAAGTCATAGAGAAGAAGCTCTAGAAGTGCTTTAAATATCAAGTAATGGAATTTTCAACAGCCACTGTAAAAGTAGTTCAAGCAAAAGTCCTGCATTAAAAGTGCAAAGTTGCATGAGTATTATTATTTTTTTAAATAACCTCCCCATTCACACAAAGTTTTGCAGCATATATATAAATATATATATTGCAGCTATATGTGTATTTCTGCTGGGAACAGCACAGTGATCTAATGTACTCTAATGTATTCTAAAGCTTAACAGCGATCTCATTTTTGAGACATACAGCAACTAATGCAAGATGTGAACTGATTTGTGGCAAATATACAATCAAGTTTGACTCTTGATCTCAGCTTATGCTGAGCTTATACATAGATTTTGTACTCTTGGGTAAATATCTTGAGTAAAGGTTTGTCCTAAATGCCAGCCCTGTAATTAATATATATATTTATTACATATGCCAGAAGAAAATTGGGAAAATAGATTTGTAATTCTGCATCTTTTCACATTCCAGTGCTTAATTTGATAAATAGTAGTGGCACTGATGTCCTATCCATAGTCATTCATATACATTGCATCTCTAACTCTAGAATTAGCCAAGACCAGAGACAATAGAAAGCAATACAGAGAAACAGCAGATGTTTATTGTTCCCGGAATTTATTCCTCATAACAGACCAAGGCCAGCACATGCAATAAATCACCATAAAACAACCAAACAACACCAGAAACAAATCTTCTCAGACAACACTACAGAAATCTTACCACAGGAAGATTTTTTTTTTCCAGCTCTTCCAGGCCTGAAAATGAGTTGTGCCCTGTTGAGTGCAGGTTATACAGGTTTCCTGGCTCGCAGTAATGAAGAGGCAGGAGCAGGGAGCATGGCAGCAAAATTAGGGCAGCGCCAGTTGAGACCCTGCTTCTCTGTGACCTCTGACCTTATGAATGACAATTTCTGTGTGACCCTTGTTCCCTGTCAATCAAAATGTTTTTGAAGCGCCAGCACAGCCATGTGCACACACGCACTGCCAAAAGCCATTTGTCATTTGGAAGACTGATAGTCCCTGATAATGGGAGAAATGGAAATACAGAAAACAATTATACCCTTGCATGACTCCAGCCCTCACCTGAAGAGAGCATTCATATCCAGCCATGTTATCCTTCGTCTCCTTCTGAAATATTTATCTTGCAGTGATGGGGTCTTGGAGCATGCAATTTGTTGTACTTTCAGGCTGAAAACTAGGGTGAACTTGAAGAGCGCTCATCAGTGTAAGCTTAGCTTTTGTTTAAAGGTACGCAGTACACCTGCCAGCTGGAAATACCACGCTGATTTGCATTTTTATTCGATTTTAATGTATTCTTCGGAGGTGATGATTTCCAAAAATAGAGTATCCTTATTTTTTTTGCTGTGTTTGGTAGCAACAAGCAATGCAAGTTAATTCTGTTGAATAGTGTGTTTTTAATAGATCAAAGACGAAATCTGGGGCTGTCTTATGCAATTAAGGAGATGCATTAAGAAGAACAAACCCCTGTGGGCTGTTGTTTTCAAATGATGCCCCACTGCTTCCACTGGTACATCACGATTAACGCTGTGCAGACATGCCCTTTTGTTGAGTGTATCAGACAGCAGGCAATATTCTCCCAGACTGGCTACAGGATTTGGATATTTTTCAGTTAAACCAAAGCCTGTTTATGTTTTTTGAAATACAGAACCAGGAGTTATGATAACCCCTAGAAGCTCAACAGACTTGGCAAGAGGCAAGAAAAAGACAAACTTCTTTAATTTTATCCTTCCCGTGTATTGAAATTTTGCTATTAATTTTGTCCCTTAATCGGAAGCTAGTCCTGTTTATTAATAAACAGGACTAGTTTTATGCTGCTGCACAAGCAGATTCACAACCACGCTGAACATCCGCCCAGGAGAAACACTGAATCCTGAATCCATTTCAATTAAGTTTTTTCCAATCTGACTTTCTGAAGTTTTTGACACTTAAAAAAAGATAATGGTGTCTCTTAATACAATGAGAAAAAATGAGAGAATCAAAGTGAGAAGCTCAGTGATTTGCTTCTACCCAGCAGGTCATCTGGGGCCATGTTGATTAATCCCTACCGGAACTCATATGATGGCTCACAGTATTATCTTATTCCTTTTTTTTTTTTTTTAGTAATTTAAGCTGCCTTATGATTGAATTTGGTTAGAACTGCAACAATGTGTCACTTTATGAGAACCATACCACCCAGACTTAGCATTTTTAGGTCTGTGTATTATAATGTAATTAAACACAGATATAATGAAAGTAGTAATAAGGTATTTCAAACTATTGTAATGCTACAGTGTAACTTGTGATCAATAGGTTGTGAATGTAATCTGCACACTTGCTGAGAATAAGATCCTATTTAGTTTAGCTGTGGTGCTTTACTGTACTGTGAGTGGTAGTTTTCAAACTACCACAGGTATAGGCTTCTAGCAATTAGTGGAATTATTTATTGTATATATTTCTCAGCAATTTTTGTCCTTTTATAACAATGCTAATGATAGACAGGAAAAACGAGAAGAAAGAGGGGTGTACGGTATGCAGCAAGGGTCAGATGGGAGTCAAACTGTCTCATCGTTTGCTTTAATTAATGAGAAAAGAATTATCTACAGAATTTCAAACAAAAAAAATATGATCATTTCTCTTCACCACTTCAGTGTCATTTTCTCTTGATGAACAAAAGAAACAGTTGGCTATAGATTCATTAGCTGCACGATATTTTATAATTAAAACTTAATAAATATTCAGTAACTGGTCATATGTCATAGGAAACGTTGCAAAGAAAGGTGATAGTTATTAATGAATAAAATGTCTTCAAGTCTTCTCACAGCTAATATCACCACGTGGGGATTTTTTTTTAGTTAACTTATGATGACTTTAATTGCAGTGATTTGATGCTGTCTGCCACTCCAGCTACATCAGGTTTTCTGGTAAGATAGCATGCAGGGCTTCGAAGAAACTGCTATGAATCAAGAGGACCTCACTAACCAAAATATTCAAATATAGTAAAGCAATATATGCAAATCTAGCCATGACACATTTCACAAACCCACAGCTCATTGTCAAACATTACTTCAAATCACTTTGCTGGCAGTATACCAGATACTCTTCCCCTCTCGCTGCTCTTTCTGTCTGCAACCTCCTTGATCTTGTGTCATGTTGACGGGTGTAATTGTCAGATGGTCCTTTGCTGCACAGCTCTCATATGTTGGAGAGTCTGAGCACAGTGGGTGGGAGAGGCCAGGGGTTGAGGCGGGTCATGTCCGTTTCGTCCAGTTCTAACATCCCCCAGGGCAAAGCCAGTAGTTTGGTGATAATTGCATGGTGGAAGCAGTGTTCATATTTATGATAACCCTGAAGCAGGCCTCTCCTCCTGCTAATAGATGTCTTTTTTCTGCCCGCTCTCACACATCTCTTCATCATCATTTCACATTCACCAAGCTGCAGGGCCCTTGCTTGTTCAAAGATTATAAAGCACAGGAATGATTATTCTGGTTTACAGCAAACTTCTGTGATGTTTCACTGTTATCTTGCTGCATAAAACAAACAATTCATGAATATGGACATTGCAGATTAAACATAAGATGGGTCACTTCAAAGCACCTTTAGGGAAAATTTTAAAGCATTTTGTTATAAGCAGAAACATAAATATGACAGTTGTTCAGATATTTTCCTTCACTAAAAGTTCCAATACTACAATGTTTCTATGCTTATTAGAAAAAAAATCACAGTTATTAATAATCCTTTTTAAATCTGAGTGTTGTATGATTACTTACATATAATAATTAAAACCACTCTGCAGCACAAATAACCCCTGTGAGTCATATATTTTTAGGTATGATATTGGTTGTTAGTACTAAGGCACCGAGTAACAAATTATTCTTTTATGTTAGCCAAATCATAGTCATCTGAAAGATGACAAGGGTTCCAAACCAGAAATGTTTTTATTTAATGCGGAGTCACATGCGGGGAAGCTTAGAAACATGTGCTTCCAAAGCATTTTATAAGCTTATCACATGTGATGATAAGCTTTCTGAAATTATTAATATCATAATATTTGGGAACAAGCTATCACAGTCACAAAGCAAGATAACATCTCCAAAAGTCCTGTTTTGTCAAATCAGTAGGTTTAAAATGGGACTCCTTGCACAGGAGGACCCCCCCCCCTCCCAAAAAAAAACAAACCCTATGCTTAAAAACACAGGTGTTGATAATTGGCTCTTTCATTAATCAAGCAAATATCAATTGAATGTAGGGGGAGCAAAAATATTTCCTTCCAACAAAATTAGTGTAAATTGTTCATAAGTGTTAACACGAGGCTCAAGAAAATTAGTAACTTTCCACCAGTGAGTCCACTAATGAGTTAAGTGTTCAAAAAGCAAATGTAGCTCAGCTTAATTACTTCTAAGATGCTGACTTAATGTAGTCTATTTTTTTTCTTCCTTATCAGAGGGGGGCACATGTGAAGTAATTGCTGCTCACAGATGCTGCAATAAGAATCGTATTGAGGAGCGGTCACAGACAGTCAAGTGTTCCTGTCTCCCGGGGAAGGTGGCTGGAACCACCAGAAACAGGCCTTCGTGTGTTGACGGTGAGTATTTTTGCAACCAAAGAAGCAGGATAATCTACAATATCAGCTTTACTAATTCTGTCCCATGTTTGCACGAGGAAAAGGTATTCTTTCTGTGTATGATGTTTCCCTTTTTTAAAAAAAAAAAAAATTTAATTCTACCAAGCATGTGCTATTTTACGCATAAAATATGTTTTATAAAGATACAGAGATTTGTTCAAATCTCTCAAAAGGCTGAAGTCACCCATGCAATCCCTTGTCCTAAATAAGATTAACATTACCTGGGATAATATCACATACAAATTGTGTTGCCGACAGACAGCAGAAGGTATCTGCAGGGGTAAGCTTTACCCTGACACCAGACAGTCAAATAGATCTGCTGAATGTAGCACACCTCAGGGAAGAGTACAGAAAAAAAAGAGAAAGAAATTGAATAAATAGAATAAGCAAAGAGACACAGACAAAATAGGTGTTGATTAAATATGCACCTTGTGGATATTTCATGAAGGTTTTACACATGCTTTGACAAATGTCTCCTACACAAGCTCAGCGCTTTGTAAGAAATGAATTTGGTGTCAGGGTCTGACACAACTAAAACACATATTGGCTTTAGGAAACCTCTCACCTGCAGCTTTTATCTTAAATCCTTTTGCAAATATTACTGCAATATCTAAGCAGACTGAGGGATATTTGAGCTCTCTCGATGTCAGCTCTGACACATTCTTTTCCTCTGTCACACATTACAAACCATTTACTGTCTACTTACCCTGTATTTAAGGCAATTTTCTCTTCTGATGGCAGGGATATGGTGTGCATTAAAGTCAAGTCCCAGTCACACCTACCAATCCGCACGCTCAATGAAAAGCTTGAGTTCCACCCTCTGTATTAATGTATAACTGCATCTAATAAAGAAGCCACATTTTAAAAGATATGCAATGTAAAGCTACAGTTTTGTGCCAGAAGGGGGTTGTCCAAAGCATTTTTATAAAAAAAAAAATACAGCCAAGTACTTACTGATACCTTTGACATGACACGCTGATAATTAGAATTAGACAAGTCCACCTAAAAACTCCTAGCCACCGAGCTGTGCTTTCAGGCTTTTCAGTTTCAGGCTTTTTACTTACCTACAATGCTTTTTCTCTTGTCTTCTTTGCCTGTAGCATCCATAGTAATTGGGAAGTGGTGGTGTGAGATGGAGCCTTGCCTGGAGGGGGAGGAATGTAAGACGCTCCCTGACAACTCAGGCTGGATGTGTTATGCGGGGAACAAGATCAAAACCACGAGGGTAAGATAACCTCTCTTGACCGCAGGACTCGCGATATTAATACAGAAATATGGAAGAAAAGTGTAGAATGCAGTGACACTCACTGTGGCGTCGAAAAAAAATCGCAAACGTGTCAGGATTGCTTTTCAGTTCAAATAGACCTGTTAGCAACAGAGTCTAACCCCTTAATTTCTTCCTTCTTCTTTTTTTGTCAGAACACGCAGCCATACACAACATCAACGTATTAACATTTTGCGGGAAGGATGCAAGAGAACACCTTGGGTGCAGAGGATGATTTGCAGGTCAGCTTACTGGGAAACTGATATATTAATTTAATGAATCTCTCTCAACTGTCCTAACTTCTGAGTGAAGAGCAAAACACACAATTTATCCTCACGTCTGTGATGTTAACTCTTAATATCTATCCCTCTAAACGTGTCCTTCTTTCTTTCTCATTTCAGCACTGTCATAGGACCAATTAACGCAAGAGACAATGAACCTATTGTTGCTTGAAGAAATGCAAACACTTCTCAAATTAAAGTGTAAAAAGATGTAGAATACATAAAGCACATTCTGCTCAAGGCTCCTGAAAATACTGATGCTCCCAGCTGCCTGCAGGAAACTTCATCATAACCTTGTAATGAATACATTTTCCCCCCATTTTTTTTTCCAACTCTGAGACAGAACGAGACTGTCTGTGCATTTGGATTAATATCTGGAGAGAATCTGACGTCCCTCCACAGACATCAGTGAGACAGATGTCTACTACGACGCACCAAACAGGAGAGGAATATATCAAAGGACACGGGATGAGCAAGTGCAGAAGCTGACAGCCCTCAGGATTTTCTTTACTCCTTTTAATATTAGAGGAAAAACATTGTACATAAACTGTTTGTCCTTCCTTGTGTACATGATCTATGGTGGTGGTGAATCTTCCCCCTTCCTACCCACAAAAGAGCCAAAGTCTGATGAGTTCAAATATACTAAGATGAAACGGTTGCGTTATGAGGGAAATGTTTTACAAATACTGCTTGTGTGTCTTGATACATTTTGCCATTTGTTTGTGTGGTACTTGTATGCCTTTGATAAACTCTTAAACTGCTTAACCAATTCAATTTGGTGACATGTCAGCTACCCTAAAACTCATTGATTCACCAAAAATGTGATACCAGTTAAACCATTTTCAAAACTTGAAATGCCTTATTTGTGTTTTATCATTCAAATGGTAATACTGTACATATGAAGCCATCTATTGATATGTGCTGAAATTTCATTAAAGTCTGTGTTCCTGTTACTTATGTGAGTGCATCTTTGCCACTCAGTAAAACATGAACACAAAGCCAAAATGTGAATCTTTTAGATTCAGTGCACCTCACACCTCCTGAGGAAATGATCATTTCTGTACTGTTAGGAGTATCACAAATAAACATCCACAACTCAACTTAGAAATCACGGGGAAAAAATGACACTCAGAACTTGGCTCCCCTTGTTTTTTCAGATATCAAAGCAATGTAGTTACAGCTGTGCGCACGTTCTTTGGCCAACTTCAAAAACTAACTCCTAATAGCCAATTGAGCTCCAGCTGTAACCCACACACTGACTTATATAAAAGATGGATGCAGCCTACAGGTCTGAAAAGTGAAGCCAATATGACATTCATTCTAATGGCCAACAGGGGGCAACTCCTTCAACTGCAAAAGAAAAAAACACATTTAATTTTACACTGTGGGCCGCATGCAGCCCACTTTGATCTTAAGTGGGCCAAACAAGTTAAACTCCCCTTTCTGTCAGTGTAAAGAAGTTTAACTACACATTTAATCCCTGAGATATCTTAGCATTAAGTACTGCAATTTCAGCAGTACGTCTCAGGTTTTGTACATGCTAAAGAAATGCTGCTGTAGTAAATAAAAGAAATCTGTCAACATGACTCTTTGGGCTTAAATTGTAAAAAATAAATAAATAAATAAAAAAGACTGAAAAAAGTGAAGAAAAAAACAGGAATTTTTCTGTCATTTAATTGTTTATCTATTACTTCAGTGTAGTATGAATAGCCAGTCTTTATCAGTATGAAAAGCAGTTAAATGTCTAAAATTTATGCTCTCCTTCAAATATTTCAAAGCCATCCAGTGGCCCAGATTGGAGTCTTCGCTGGGCCAATTATGGCCCCCAGGCCTTATATTTGACACCCCTAATTTATGGCCTTAGTAACAACTTGGGTGATACTGTAGGTTTATGCCCTCTATCACTAGTTTTTAGACTTATTTTTAGACTTATTTGTGAGTGTAATTTTGTAAATTGTGCTCACATGAAGAGTAGAGTAAAACAGTCAATAAAGCGAGGCGTGATTTGGGACGTGGCTATCGCATGTGACATATATAAAGAGTCATGGTTTCTCAGTCAAAGCTGTTGTGAGAAAAAAAACAAGTTGGCGACGGCCATAATGCTTAACTCAAGTCTTCAAAGTGTGAGCCCACAAACCACTGGATGATGCCACAATGCCTACACCCATCTTTTATACACAGTCTTTGAACCCACAGCGTAACTAACTCCACAGCAACATTATTTTTCTTGTTTACATTCTCCAAAGAGCTCAAATTATATTTTACGATTCAAAAACTAGTCTTGTTTGTTTCAAACTGGCTTGAGTCATTGTGGATTTAAAAATTATGTTTTTGATTTCTTTAAATGTGTTTCCAGATTGCCCCGTCGCTTGATGTCATTGGATCTTTAAAGAAATTGCTGTTCGTCCGTTAAAACAAAGGCTTTTATTTCTAATCAAATGTACATGTATGGCACATTGTGTTAGAATATGGACAGTAAAACCATGAAAGAAGCTTCTTTTTTTTTTTTAAGAAGGACTAAGAAATCACTCTGAGTTTTAGTCCACAAGTGGCACAGACAAAGACACGGCATCAGGACTTTATTTTTTGGAAAAGAGGAGTGATTCATGGAGTCTTGTTGTCACGGTGACCTTGCAGGGATATTCATGTTCTTTGCAGTTTTTAGTTATTTGGAGGTGCTGATTAGCTGATTTTCTTACATTTGGATCAATGACAGCCCCGTGACTGTGCAGGTCTTCCTCCCACAGTCCACGAATATCTGGCTAAACTTAAGCTTCATGGTAAGAAAGCAATAAGTATATTTTCCCAAAATGTCAAATTATTTCTTTAATCACATTTGTCTTTTCTGAAAATATCATATTCAACCCTTAACAGTAGCCTCTTGACACACAGGTCATTAATTGGAGTCACTCTTGCTCTCTGTACTGGCAAGACAATTGCACATGAATAAATGGGAAACAGGCAGTGCTCTCCTGTATTTACAACATTTTGATGCAGCACTCAGTGGGGTACTGGCCATTGCTTTCACAGCCTCAGTCCCTCAGGAATTACTCCAGGAGGAACTCGTGGCTGCTGTCGCTGTGCAGTGTGTCATCCATCTTCTGGAAAAATTGTGCTTTGCTGGACCTTCCATTTGTTTCATTATTTTCTGCTTTCCACTGATATTCAGCTCTCTTGAAAAGCACAGCTTTGTCTACTCATTATAACGCACTAGGTCACCCATCTATTAGACAAAAAATATTGATGTGTCATACATTTTACAGATGTTTTATTTGACTTTTAAACTCAGGAACAATTTCATCTCAGCCAACTTGGACTACAAATTGCCAACCTCAACAATTTTTGAAACAAAATCTTGCAACGTTTATGCACAACAGAGGTTCCTGTGATTAGGCAGTCTCAAATAAGACAGTCAGCAGGTAACTTACTGTCTTCTAGAGATGTGCGCACACCCTGCCATTTTAACTAAGATAAAACACACAATATCATTTCATGTAGCACTGAACAAAAATAGCTCCCGTGAGTTACATAAAATGATTTCCCCGTTTGTGACCTTTGCCCTTTATAAATTACTTAAAATAATACTTTATATCTTGCCCTTTTATAGAGGAGGTTACAATAACAAAGGTATTTTTGTAATATCTCACAGATATCTACTTTCTGTCTAGAAAGTAAAAATGGTTGCCCAGATACAAAAAAATTGAAAAGTAGTTCATTTTGATGCACCACAGTAGTGACCAGTGTAGTCTATTTATTTATTAACCCCAGCAACACATCACATACTTGCAGGGATACGTAAATCTCCCTTAAAAATATAACCTGCTCCTGCGTTATAGGTATCCTGTGTTATAGGTAAAAAATAATCTGATTTTCTAAGTAATCAAAACTGCAAACCCATACTAAATTTCAACCTTTTAAAAAGACTTACGCAAGAGCCCAGTGTGCAGCAATGCAGCATAAAAACAGGTTGAATGCAAGCTAACCAGGAAGTGGGACAATAGTTTGACTCTCAATATAATACACGGAAGGCTTATTTGCATAGCAATTACTGTCAGCCTTAATGGTTGCTACCTGTTGTGATTTGTTATACTAGAATTTCTGCTTATTACCATACAAAGCATGGATTTGATTCAGTTAAGACCTTTAAACAAAGAATATGTTCAGCTTTTTTTTAAAAAAAAAGAGGCAACATTTTACTGTAAATCCAGGTGTGGCTGTATTTGTAATCAATTGTGATTTAAGAGACATCTGAATGGCGTGCATTAATTTTTCTGCTATTTTCCCGTCACTGCACATGTTGTCTTTCACTTCCATCTGCACTGAGAATCATGCAGCATGATCACAGATGCCAAATTACAGCACACTGTCCATCATCTATTGTACTGAAATTACAACATGCAATAGGGACAGCAGCGGCTGCTATACATGGCTGTACGAATTCATGAGCATATTATTTAGGTCTTCCTTTTATTCTCCCCAGGCCGCCAGACTTTTAACTAGCATTTGAAATAATGTTTCATGTCCAACATGGGATTGCTAAATGGACATAAAGTGTGCAGGATGTCAGCAACCTCCTTTTTTCTGCCTGTGGAGTGGTTCTCTGGGCTAAAGCTGTAGGCTCTGATGTCTCACATCACACAGCAGAACAGTGAAAAATAAGACACAAGTGATGGTGATGTGCCCTGACTTCTTTTTATGACGCACCGGGGACATCCTGGGATTTAGAGCTCCCATGGGTTTGTTCTGAAGACACATTTCATTCAAAACACTCAGACAGTCTAGTCATGCTCCACTCTCTGCACTACTTTTTCTGTTTTCATGAATATCAAGGTGCAACTTGGAGCAACAGGGTACGATGATAAGCTGTTGAGTTTGTAATAATTCTTATCAAGACAATCTCCACACACCAATAATTATCTGATTATGTGAAGATCAGTGCAGGGGTTGCCAATTAATTAATATTATAAAAACCTTCTGCAGCTGTTGTTGCAGTAATATACAAGAAACTGCAGGGCATGCAGTGTATACTGTGGATAAAAGCATTTAACAAAGTGAAAGTTATTAACTCGTCTTTGCAGTGGTTTTTCTGTGGCATCAAGCAATCGCCAAGATTACCCAGTCTAATCACATCCTGTAACCGTGGAACTGTCTCCACTTCCCCTGCAGGACTCTAGGATTTCAAAGTCAAGGTAATGCGGACCAAACTGGATTCTAATTAAAGTTGACATCAGGTGCCTCATGCTCCTTCCCCCCTCCTCCTCAGGCTTTCATCTAAATGATTCATGCAGAGAATACCAGGCCTTTCAAGCCGTTAGGTCCTCACAAAGGAATAACAACTTGATCACACAAAGAAAACATAGACAGATTTACAATGACACTGGCACAGTGTCTGTTCCACAAGTTTATATCAAGTTATATCAATTCAGTGCAGAAGGCACTCAGCTGACATTTATTATTTTTGCAGGGATGACTTTTTTAAAGTACCCGTGCTGGCAAATGAGAATAAATTAAATCAGAGGCGTTAAAAATGTTTTTGTTTTTTTTTCCTGTGGAATCACGTTGCATTGTGATGACAACCTACAACACAATATTCAGTTTCCAGGTGTGCTGATGTGAATAGGGTGTAACCTGCTACACGACTGCTTGGAAATGAACATGGCAAGTGTCATCTATATGTTGCAGGCTGAAACACTATCATTATGGAAGAGGATCAGCTCTAGCAATTCAGTGTCACTCTGGGCAGAGCATCAGCTAAATGCCTAACAGAAACAAAAAATTGAATCCTTCTCCGAAATTGCACAGGATACAGGTAGGCTAAATAATTGCTGAATAGAGAGATGAATACTTGGAGCCCCCCCCCCCCCCCCCCCCCAATAAGTGGGAAGAGGATTTATCTCTGTGAGAGAAAGCCTGCCTTGAATTAAAGATGAGCTTCCCCTGCCTTTTGTCAGACTATTGTGAACGCCACAGCATATAGTACACAATAACTACAGGTATGCAAAAATAGGTTTAGTATAATGGTTTAGCTTTGTGGAGAAGCTGAACACACTTACCATGACTTGGAAGTGCCTGCAGGCTGAGTAAGAGTGTTGTGTGCTCTTATTATTTATGTTGGATTTGGGCTGCTGGTTTAGTTTTTAATGTCGGAGCCTTGAAAATTAAAATTGTTGTGCCTTTGGGAGATACTGGAAAGACTACTCATGGCAACAGTGAAATGATTTTGGATCTGCCCATTCACAGTATCGGTCCTTAAAATTTTATATATATATATATAATATAAAAATATACAAAAAAATATATATATAGGGATAATAGTGTGCTCATCACCATGTGTCTGTAGATTTTTATGTGTTTGGATGTTTCACAGCAGACAGTGACATAACGTGAGCGTCATCCATTTAGACAACGGACATGAAATGAGCAGCAACCAACTCGTGTCCAATCCTTCTCCCTGACTGCGGTGTCTTGCTGTGGGTTATTTTCTTCCCCGGCACTCTGGCCTCACCCTTATGCTTGACTTTAATGGAGACTGACAGTAAATCACAATTACCCATACAAAACACTTTAAAAATAGTTTTGAAAATTACGCTGTCACAATATGAAAGCTGAACACACGGTCCGTGCTCAAGTGTGTTTTCTATGGGCACATCATACGTCAACAGTTCAGACAGAGGATAAAGGTTCTCATTACACATCCACACTTTTGTCCTTGTTTAAGAAAAGTGAAGTCTGAGTTTTACAGGAATTTTTATTTTGAGAAAAACATTCCGTTTATCGAAATTCCGGCTGATTAAAACATAAATGTAACCAAAAACACTCAGATAAATAGATATTGACCTACTGTTTTTGTTTTCTTGTTATTCTAATTCTGTCTTCAAAAGAACACTTTAATTTTTAAAGGAACAGTTTGACATTTTAGAAATGTTGCTCTATGTTTTCCCCTGTTTGTCCCTCTGTGCTGCCTTGCAGGTTCCTGGTAGGCGGAGTTAATTAGTGCAACTGGGAGTGCCTAGTCAGTCTCCTTGGAGCATTTAAGAGCTGGCTGTTTCAGTCTCGCACTGTCTCCCTTCACTCTGCACCATGTTATTTGTTTTGTTGGCTTCAGCCTGGTTATTTTAGGTTTTACACTACACATCACCATATGCCTAACATTCAGCTGCTGACACTCTGATAACACAAACTAACACACCTCATAAAGTTAGGGCTTTAACCTGTCCTAGCAGTCATAGGACAAAAGGCAGGTCACCAATCTACTGCATGGATGACACAGAGAGACAGACAACCATTCACACCAAGGGTCAGTTTAGATCTTCTCTCCAGCACACAGTCCAAAGATGTTAGGCCCACATTAAGTTATTTAGCAATCCTTAATTGATCAGAGGTGTGAATGTGAGTGTGAATTGTTGTCCGTCTCTCTGTGTTAGCACTGCGATAGACTGGCTGCCTGTCCACGGTGTACCCTTCCATTCATCCCGTGACAACTAGTATAAGCTCCAGCGCCCCCGTGACCCTGAACTGGATAAGCAGTTATGGAAATGGATAAATTTTTAAGAAACAAAATTTGACTGGCAACTTCTAATTTAGAAATCACCCTTTTTGAAAAATAGCAGAGAATCTACACAAAAGCCAGCGAAATGAAGCCTTATTATCACTTGGGCTCAAGCAATGACAAAGTGAAATCCAGTAGACGATTTTTCCACCTTCCACCTCAGAAATAAACCTGTAAACAAGAAATTTATACCACCAACAAGGCAGTGATTCTCAGTGCATCAGTATCGCCAGTGTAATTCTCTACTCCCATTATGGATACATAGCAGCATGCCGCAAAGAGGCATGAAGGCCTATGAAGGCATCACACACAGTGGAAAGCATTAATAGCGTCCAATTAATGTTTGTTCATTAAAGTGTAATTGTTCAGCTGTCTGTTTTAATTAAGCACAAATATAATCTCTTTTGGAGATAGTATGTCTGCATAATGACACAGCAAATAGATGGAAACTCTGAACCGTGACCAAACTACATTCAGACCATTGCTTTAAGTCGCCTTTACTGTATAGCTGCCTCCTATTAAAGAAGGCTAATTCAGTTTGCACACACACACACACACACACACACACAAACACATGCTATGCAGCATATACACAGAGAATGAGAATTGTGTTTACATTTTTTATTATAACTGTCAACTCTAGATGAGCTGAAAGTTGTTAAAGGGGAATAGAACAGTGTTTCCATTATGTTTTTCATGAGCCCCAGGACAGTTTATTTTCTATTAGTGAACATGAGCTACTGTCCCCAACAGACAGCCACAAGAGAGGAAATGTTCCCCGTCACATATCATCCAGAAACTCCCATCAAATAAGCTGCCAGAACTGTGTTATTTGTGAGTCTGGTTTGAATTGTGAGAACCAAGTGTAAAGAAATGTTCAAGCTTTCTTTCACTCTGCTGGAATAATATCTCAAAACTGAGGTTATTTTTTTTCCCTCATCTTGTGCATCTTTAATCCTCTCTCATCTGTTATAATTTTCTGATTATTTGCCTCAGCCTTTAAAGCATTTTTTCTTGTGCGCAGCTACTTCCATCTAAGAGTGTAGATCCTATAACACCCACCTTAATTAACTCATTTGGCTGCTTTCATTTTTATTTTGGGGATGTGATTTTTGTTTTTATGGCAGGTGCCGAAAGAGCCTCAGCTTAATTTGTGAAGCAGCATAAAGTGACTGAATTCACTTTTTATTCAGATAAGAGGTAATCAAGCAGTTCTGTACAGGTTTCTTAAAATTTCTTAAGACCCTGTGTGTGTGAGTGTGTATGAATCACAGTTTATCTGAGACACATCTGAAAGTTACCTAATGAATGTCACTCCAGCTGCTTTGAAAATGTATCAGAGGAAATAAAGCTGTGAGTGCTACTGGTATTTTAGGAATATAGGCACAAATTTGAGGATGTGCACTGTCATCGGTGACATAAACCCCACTGGGGTAGAAAGTACTGTGCTTTATTTCAAACTTTTATTCCACTAAGTTAGTTCCTGCTGAAAATTTTTTTAAAAAACAACTCTTATTTCACAAAATACAGCCATACCGTAGGTGACAAAACATCATGTTACAATGCAAACTCACGACAGTTCAATTTTTCTATATTTTTCTGAAAAAGTAAACCCGCAGTAGAGTGTAGAGTATAAGGATTTCCAGGGGCTGTATCTTCCTGATCATTCCACATATTCCTGATATTCAGGCTTCAAGAACAGTCGGGGAATTTTGGGACTTTAAAAATTCAGTTTTAATATGAATTCAAAAGTACAATGTGGTTCAATGAGCAAGAACAGTGAAAAGACCACCGTGGGACTCAACCGGCTCCTGCGTTTCACTTGCAATGATCTCTCTATGAGTAAACTTCATTTTCAGCTCAAGCCCGAGGAGTTAAATCAGTCACTGAGAAGCATCTTTAACAAGATAGCATTCACGATCCATATTTCTGAAGAGTTTGAGACTAAATAAATATTTGTTGGTTTATTCCCAGAGATTGCATCACTGAGAGAAGCGTCGGCTGTCAAAACGGAACAAAATCAAGAGTGGCAAATTATTAAAAACTGTTGTGACTGCAATGATAATTTTTGTTCTAATGCCTGAGGTAGTAGCTTCTGATTGCATATATTGTCTGACTGACACTCCAAAACCCCATGATATTGTGTTTACTACCACAGAATGTTATACGTTCTGATACATTAAACAAATAAATACTGGATCAGAGCAGTTTTACTGCAGCTCACGGTAGCACTCTTTTGTATATCCTGAACACATCTACGAAATAGCATCGAGACCTCTGCAATATATCCATGAATCCATCACAACAGTCATACAATGCAGTACCACACAGCAGTTTGGGGTTGATTGCATTATATTTTAAGTGGTTTATTGTGCCTACACATTTTCTACATGCACAGTATAAACATTAATGCACCCTACTTTGCCCTAATGATGTCAGACACGGTTTTTAATACTGTCAGATGCATCATAAGATTCTGATAGGTTACAGAAGTAGATATCATAAGAATGACATGATGAGAAAAAAATTATTAAAATAATTATCACATTATTCAGAATAACCATTTTGTGTAATAACAAAAGCATATTACATTCAATGACATCACTAATTTAGAGGAAGTGCTTTCTAAAATATAGTGCGTAAAATAAAGAGATGAGCCGAGTTATGACCTCAGGACAATAAATCAGAAGAATCTCAAGATTTCACTTCAGGCACATGTAAGTGCAAGTTCAGGACAAACGCCAGAATCAAAGTAATCTGACAAAGACTTAAAAAAAAAAAAAAAAAAGTGGGGTTCTTTATATACTTTGATGAGACTGACATAAACATGAAATCTGGTGCTTTGCTACAAAACTAATGTCCGTAAGGTGTATGCATGCAGTCCATCTAAAACTGTAAAGCATTAAAAAAAAAAAGCCCTATATCTCTATCCTCATTGTTAACCTGTGCATTCACATTTTCTGAGCTACAAAAACAATTTCCGAGGAAGAAAAAACAAAGGACACGAACTTCTGAACTCAAGATTCTGTGTGATACTGCTGTCATCCAAAGGCAGTACAGAAACAAATCCTCTCAAATATCCAGCTCAATTGAATACTGTATCATTACATGGATCTGGGAATTACATATTCCATCCTGCAAACTGAATTCACAGCAATGCCAGCATTAAGGAACAGTTAAACCTGAATGGTTACAAAGGTAGTCAATGTATAAACCTTAAGCTGCAGTCTTCCCAGTCAAGAATCTTGTCACTACTAAAACAATAATATGTAAAACATAAATCATGCATAAATGTCTTATGCTGACAAAAAATGCTTAGAATTCAGCTGCTTTCCTCTTGCTGTGTTTTGCTATTCATGCAACTCCGATGCCTAAGTCGGAATGATTTGCAGCTGCATGTTTTTATAAAAATGTCCCCTCATTGCAAAGGTAAATTGCAAAGTGTCTGCCTGAACTCAGGAGATAAAAGAGAGGCAATCAACGTGGGTCCAGAAGGAATATTATTCATATAAAAAGGACAAGTGATGAAGTGGTAATAAAGGTAAACATTGTGTTATGTTAGTGGCTACGATTTGCTTCAAGGCAGAGAACTGTCAGTGTTTCCCATCATTACTATAAACAGAGTCCCCTCCACAGGAGCACAAACAAAAAAAAAAAAAAAAGAACACCATGATGTAAAGACTCTCAGTAGTCGAGAAGCTCTTCTTCTCTTTTCTCTCCCCTTTCTCCCCATGATTAGCATTTCAAACAGTCCTTGTTTTGCATCAGAGCTTCATGCTTGTGTGCATGCCATCACAGCCTTGCAGGTGGTGGCCTGTCCAACCAGTGGAGTCAAAAAGCAGCCTTTGTGGCTGCGTAGTCATGTACGAGTGTGTGCGGCGGCGTGTTTGAGAGAGTGCGTCTTTGTGGAAAGGGAGCTGACCTCTTATGAAACTCAGAGCAAGTTAAGGGACAGGGTTGTCTACAAATGCTATATAATAATAAATTTCTCAGTATTTGTTGGCTTCTGCGTTGAGATAGAGTCACAGGCCACTGACTGGATTCACATTCTGCCTCCTGAAAATCCACAAAATCTCTTTTTAAGTGTCTGCCAGCAGACCCATCCAAACTTTGATTGAGTGCATCACAATGTGCCCAGAATATCAAGCACAAAAACAATGATAGACTTCTGCAGAAGCTGTCCGTTTGGATTGGAAAAGGTGCTGCATCATTTTATCTCAGGTCAATTGCTAATAGATTCTCTAGGCCGTGGCATTAACACAAACCAAAATTGTTCCAAAACAAAGCAAATTAAAATAATGATTTTCTTCAGTTTAAAGCTGAGCCATATCTAATTAAATCTATATTGTTCTGCGCTCTATCTGACGGGGAATTCACTATCCTCAGAGTCTTGGGTTATTTAAGTTGACTGAAGCAGACCAGGACGGGCTTGCGCTGATTAGCTGGGGCTTCTGTCTTGCTACCGTGTCACCTAAAAACAAAATATAAAATAAAAATTAAATTACATTTCTGTTTACCTCCATCACAATGATTTCAATACATTTGACAGAAGATATAGCTGAGGGATATGGCGCAACTTAAAAGAAAGTTAAACACTGTTGAATTTTGTGCTATTTCCAATCCATCATTCGGTAAGCTCTGCTCATTACTCCAAGCAACTGTCCAATCACAGCTGAGCATCTGTAATGGCTTGTCAGGGATGGGATTTCTCCAAATTCTAAGAAAGTGCATGGCGCTGCAGTACGAGAGATTCTCTGCATCTCAAGAATTTGCAAACAGCTGTCAATGATGATGTAAAATTATCTTAAGTATGGATAATTTCAATTTACTGCTCACTCTTGAGTAAGCTATTAAGTATCCATTAGATACAGAATAGTGAATGAGTGAACAAGGAAGCAAATTCATTAGCATACACTACACACTGCTGATAAAATCTGTTTGAGACAGCTGTTAATTTCTGCCAGCGAAATCCACAGTTCTCCACCAGAAACGAGCAGCGTGTTTTTGTTTACTGTGTAACGTAAAGGAGCCAGTCTTTCAGAAATTACCACGTTTAAACCTGTGGGCGCGCCATCTGTGAACAAAAGGCTCGAAAAGCACAGTGACAGTTACTAATGCGGGGGTTAGCGAAAAGGACAAAAGTACGCTCTGTTCTGTTCTATTGAGAGTATAATCTGATGACCACATGACTTCTGTAGCCTTCTGTGTGCTGCCTGTGCTTATTTTCTCTGTTTCGCCATAAAATATTGTCCACCATGAATCATTTATATAAAACAGCTGATCAAAAAGGCAACTTCTGAGAAAGTGCCTTTTTTTTTTAAATACAGTGGGGGTTTCCTTTGGATGTCAGATTTAATTACATGGTTTTTACTGTTTGGTATTAGTTCACAGCTTATTTCATGTTTGTCCTCTTGGCCCCATCATTGAGCAGATTATAGAATTAAGGTTTCTGAGACCACTGTGCCTTGTGCAAGCAAGAGGGCTGATATGGCCACTGGGAGCAGTGATTATGCTTGATCGCGGAATCTTTTAGCATCAAAGAAGTGCTTAATAAAATAAAGCTTTATGATGAGTATTCACAAGTTTGTCAGACCCTCTTTGCATGAAAGTATACAGTGAAAATGGAGGAGATTTATTGTATGACTGCATTTAAGCATCTATAAATACCACCTATGAAACCAGTGTCATTACGTGTGATGTCTTTTGCAGGCCTGCTTCCACTGTGACTCAGGGTGCATCCACAGTAATACATTTTGATTTTAAAACGTGTAACTTTTACTACTGTTAGAGGTAGTGCCAACACTGCCTCAGTGTCTACGGACCTTTAAAATGGAGATTTTTAGAAATACTACTGAATCAGTCCAATTGCCTTCTTTTCAAGCTCTCAAGACTACAATGACCTGGATGACTAAGAACTTACACAGACACTACTGACTCAGTTGTAGTTTGTAAATTCCAGAATTGTGAATAGTCAGAAACTGGCAGAAACAATGTTTTCTTTTTTCATCACGCAATTAAGATGAAATGTTAGTTAGCCTTTTGCGATTTAATGTTTCATATGTGGGTCCCTTCCTTTTACCATGACTGCTTTTATACATCACCATATTAGCTATGCAAAAACTCCTAATCTATATTTTCCATTGCCATGACTATCTTCTACACTTGTGTTCCATTCAGTAATAGTTTCACCTCATTATCATTCCAATCAGCTTTTTGCCATTGCTGTTTTTCCTCTGTAGTATTGTATACAAGCAATGAACCCTCTGCTTCCTGTTTACAGCAGTAAAACGCATATCCAGTATGTATATAAATGATCAGTGTGATATGAGTTTGCATGCATCTTAGTATAAATGGAGATTTGTTTTCTGGAACTGATCTAAAATGCTCATCTGAATGAATATTGTTTAATTTGAAAACATTGCTTTAAGATGAAAAGGTATTTTCGTGGATGTAGCTTCAGAGTAATACAGGCCCTCTGCTCACCTTTGTGGTCTTCACTTTATTCCCAGAGATGCATGACCAGCCAGTGAGGTCAGGAAGAACTACGCACTCCTCCTCTTCCAGACACGGCTTCATTTTGCACCACCATTTCTGTCGCACAATGGAGGCTGGAGGGGGAAAAAAGAAACAGCACAACAGAAGGTCACGTTTTAGACAAAAGGACTTCAAAAAAAAAATGACTTGTTTGGAAAAAGCACCTCAGTCAAATGTCACACTCTTATGCTCCTTAAATGCCTCAGTATTAGTGGACTCTGGTGAAACTAGCTCTACTTTGACCTGTAATATATGCATGTCATGTGGAAATATTTCAGTTTAAGAGAGCTGAAAGAGGGTCCTAGTAATATTACCTTCAACACAAGAGGGCAGAGCCCTTGTTGTCCCTGCTACCTGTCCTGGGAAGCAGGAGCACTTGACAGTTTGAGAGCGTTCTTCAATCTTGTTCTTGTTGCAGCAGCGATGAGCAGTAACCACTTCACAGGTCCCTGTCCTCTCCTGTGATGACCCTGAGGACGAAATTTTGTGGGGAATAATAGCAATGTTCTGTGCTGAGTTTTGCGCGCATGTACAGGCAACTTGGTTGATTTTACTCTTTAAAAAATGACAGAATTATAGGCTAATTGCAATGACTTATTGGCTTAATGAAACCTTAGAGCTAATCTTTTGTTACACTTGCAAAGCAGCTCACTTATTTATAACATTTAATTTTGGTGTTTTTGAAGCTACGGCACCACCAAGTGGAGGAAGTGGATCGGCATTCATGCACCAGGCGGAATGAGGGGGGGGCATCAAATGCTGCAAACATATTAGCAGGAATTATCAGTAAGTTCAGTAAGCTAATTTCATGTTTCACATTATCAGAAATTAGCATAATAAAGACCACGAGCAGACATTTCTGAGCAACATCTGCATCTCTGCACAGAAATCTGCATAAAGGAAAGCTGCTTTTAGGGATTATCACTAATGAGTCATTCTGCTGAACTTCCAGTTTAAGGAGTGCTACAGAGCAGGAGACTAGAAAAAAAACATGCATGAATATTGCTAATTTTGAACTGAGGTGTCTGGCTGGCTCTATGGCCAACCACACCCGCAGGATTTGGAAAGTTAATTTTCTTCAGAATCACTGCTTTTGATCCGGGTACCAGACATGAAAACTCCTTTATATTTATATACATCTCGGGATCTTGTTGCTTTGGCAGGGCCCACTCCCAGTCTCCACACTCACGGACTCACAGACTTTGAGGCACCTTCCTGCGAAGACCATGAGATGACTTGACTGTCCTAATGTAAAGTCGTCAAGTGCATGAGAGCTCTCTCCCAGACAGTTTGATCCATTTAACACTTTCCGTAAGTCTGCATTTCTGCAGATTTTGCGGTCCAAAGCGGCGTGATGTTACACCCTAACATCACAAAGCATCATATCATACACCTGCTTTATTTGTCAACCATTTCATTTGATCTTTTAACTTTTTTTCAATTATGCTGTGATACGAGCTGAGCAAAACAACTAAGATTTTGAAAACTGCCTCTTCTCCTTTCTAAACGGTAAAAGCCTGAAAGATGTTCGAATCAGACAGTTACTCCCAAAGGGTGTTTTTGTTGTGAAGAAAGTAAGATGTAAAATGTCAAACAAGTCCCACTCACAATAGTATGAAGCATTATCATATTCTAGCATGTGCAGCCTCCAATCCATAACCAGGTGACGTCATTTAAGTCTGTGAGGGTTCAGTAGTTATGCCTTAGGGTGAATACGGGGACTGGGCCTTTAACTGTCTAACAGACCAGTGACCAGAAGCCATAATGAGTTCCTCTGGGGGTGCCAGTGGTCTGGTTGGGTCTCACCTGTCTTTCCTCTGGAGCTTTGGTTGCCACTGGACACTAGCTGGATGCAGAGGCTCATTATACACAGAAGGAGGAGGCCCCAGTGTAATTCTTGTGTCCTTCTGTTCATCTTCATCTTGCCTGCACAAAAATATGTTTATGCAAACATTAAGAGAATCAGGCCAACAGTGTTCCTTCAACTACGAGGCCATAAAGTTAAAATACCATATTAAATGCTCTTGATATATTCTCACTCTGACAAGTGGTCCAAAAGATCATTGAATCTATTTGCTCGATTATGACTCTCACATCACCACGCTAAGCCAAGGCAAGTCAAAGAAATGCCAATAAAAGCCTGATGAGAGGCAGATGAGAGGCAGCCCTTGCACTCATTTCTGAGATTATCTTTTCTGCTGTGAACATCTCTGAGCGCAAAGCTAAACACTCCAAAACAAGCTGCATTCCACACGAGGCACAGAAAAATTGGGCCGTGGACTTTTATGTCAAATTACAGCAATAAATTATACAGAGCAATGTGGCATCAAGTAATGCATCATTGCACTAGATGGCTTGAGGCATTTTCATTCATCACTAAACCCCCTCATATAAAGTTTAAGGCTCCAATTATAGCTGTTTTAGCGGGATTTTCATCATCGATTTAACTGTGGATTCCTTTCTTAATTCATTTGTCAAGTAGACAGTTTAAGAGGTTGTAAATCAAATGTTTGGGGGAAAATAAACATTACAATATAGGCAATTAGTTTTAGCGTAGTGTGGGAATTTATTTTTACACTTTAAACCATGGCTTCTAATGCATCATTTCTCCAAAAAAAAAAAAAAAAAAAAAAAAAAAAGAATAGCTAAATATTCACAAACAAAACTTTTTTTCTTTTTTCACTGCCAGTGTGGTGCATTTAGTTGACGTCAGCCTATCACCGTCAATATAAGCGAGTTTGCTTGCTCGACAAACTGACTCAAAATGATTTGCATCAACCTAAAAGCAATATTCAGTTTTGCTCCTGAATCTGATTTTTTTTTCTTGCGATTTAAATAAATTCACGCTCTTACTTGTGCTCGAGTTACTGATGTGCGTAATGAGCCGCTGCTGAAGCCACCGTCAGCGTCGGTGTTAAAATCGTGCTCGTCATGTCGTTTCAACGAGGTTGCAAAAGTTTGCTGCGAGTGTTACTCTCCACTTTCCAAAGCGGCTCAGTGCCTCGAATCAGAGCGAGAAAAGAGAAGAAGAAAAAAGTCCCGCCGGCAGCTGATATAGATAACAGTCAACACACCAACTAAGTGAAAAGCTGCACTTTCACACATCATCTGCTCTCCCTGGAGTTACACTGTACCTTTCAGCCAGGATGCGATGTGAGAGATGTGCTGCTCTGTGAACACAGCGGGACAAGCCTGTCAGCTTTTCCCGTCAGGAAAATTAAAACTTAATCAAGACAGAAGCCATCTGTCTCCCGAGCAATATGTGGCCACTTTCATTAGCGCCATAAGAAGCTTAAAGTGAGTATTGACATCCTGTCACACAGTGGAGGGAGAGGATAAACTGCATCTGAGGAGGGCAAAGTCCAGTGTTTTGTTCCGTTTCCACCTTAAATTTTTTTGTTAAAAACAAAAGTGAAATTTATGTGGTAAGTTGCCAATCAAGAACAAAAACAATTAAGAATATTCTTTGAAGGGATAAATTCACAAAAATCCATTAGAATAAAGCCAGATAGATAGATGACCTATGTCAGACATATGAATTTCCCTCTGGGATCAATAAAGTTATTGTTATTCTTAATTATATCAGCCAGTAAGTGAAAATTTCACAAAGAGGAGAGGGGAGAAACATTGGTCAGTGATGTTAATGAGTGTTGATGTTGCACAGTTTGTCCACCAGATGGGAATCTGCAACTTCCCTTTTGGCAACACAGGGAACACCACAAAAACAGCCACGACTTGACGAAGCTGAAGTTGGTTTCCGATTGCAGCTTCCGATTTGGTAAATGGCTAAAGGGCCATTCCACGTAATTTTTCGCTACCTTCAGCATCTTTAATCTACTCTAGTTAAAAAACTACAA